>CAUYRH010136361.1:0-67930 GCA_963574655.1 Perodicticus potto | reverse complement strand
AGTCTCCTGCCTCTGCCTCCCAAGTAGCTGGGACTACAGGCTCCCGCCACAACGCCCGGCCATTTTTTGGTTGCAGCCGTCATTGTTGTTTGGCGGGCCCGGGCTGGATTCGAACCCGCCAGCTCAGGTGTACGTGGCTGGCGCCTTAGCCCGCTGAGCCACAGGCGCCGAGCCAAGGCTTTCTTTTTTTAGAAACCTTTAATATAATAATTTTTAGGTGGTTGGAGGGAGGAGTTATTTTTGTTTTATATTCTTTGCCAGCAGTAAGAAGAGAGGTGATTCCATTTGAATTTTCTCTGATCTTTTCTTGATATTTTTCTTTGTAGTTTTTGGCTGGGGTCAGATTTGAACCCACCACCTCCGGTATATGGGGTCAGTGCTCTACTCCTTTGAGCCACAGGTGCCGCCCTCTTGATTTTTTTTTTTTTTTTTTAAGCTCTTTTCAGCACGGCTGTCACTCTTGTGCTCCACAACCCGCAGTGGCTCACTATGGCTGGTCCTTGTCTTCTTTTTTCTCCCAGGGCTGGTTTAAGTTAGGTCACCCAGGTTAGGATTTTATTTCTTTGTAGCAGAGACCGTGGTTCTTGTTTTTCAATTTGCATGGATTCCAAAGAGTAAACACTCTGCAATTACTTCTTGGCTGGTCTTTTTTTAGGAGAGGGAGAGGGTGCTAGGTTTTTCATCCTTTTCTTACAGGCTGCTAGGAGACTAGGCTGTTAGTTTTGACTTGCATGTCCACACCTGGGCTTCCTTCAGAGGCCAAGGGGTGAGGGTGTTTGGGCCTGGGTCACAGTCAGGTGGGCCCAGAGCTGAGGCAGAACGGTTTGAAACCTCCTGGACCCTGTCTGAATAGGATGGGAAGGGGTGAATTACCCCAAGGCCAGGTACCTGGGCTGTTCTTCAGCTCCTGTGAAGCCTGGAGCATCAGTTGGTTACAGGCCCATTAATTTAAAGCAGTTCTAAGACCAGACTGTGCATTCTTTAACCTTGACTTTGGTAAGAAAACGTAAAAGGGGAGACACGGAGATAATGTGCCCTGATAAATGGATACAGATCCATCCTGGTAGGTCACAAGAACTCTATAAGTATAAAAAAGTCGTTAGTATGTAAATCAAATAGACACTTAAGTCTGCACTTGATCTTAGTCAAAAGGCGGAGAAGCCAAAGACGCTGAAGTCCGGAGTGCAGGTACCTCAAAGCTGGAAGAGTTCCGACCAAGAAAAAAAGAAAGACAAAAAAAGTCAGGAAGGGAAAAGATCAAAACTAGAGGTGGGTTCTCCGGGCCTCAGACTGCCTTCGGCCAACTGCCTTGCCCCTCAGTGCCCCCTTCCCTCGTTCTCTTGCTCTTCTTTCCCGAACCACTCTGGCTGAGGGGCCGCTACTGTAGGGCCTGGAGGCCTCCTCTGAGCACACCTGCCGCTGGTATTACCAGCCCAGAGCCCAGGGGAAGAGCTCCGTAAATACTCTGTGATAGGCTAAATAAGATTCATACAACTTTGCAGTATTTGATTGTGGACTTTTAATCTGGCGCCCCAAGTGACCCTTAAGCTCTCTCTGTGTTTCCCTGTTTCTATCTTCTGAGATGCACTCGCTGGGCCTTGTTAATGGTTTTTTATTTTATTTTTTTCCTTTTAATGTATTAGATTAGAAGAAGCACAGTTCTTGGCCTTCCCCCCCCCCCCCACCTTGGGAGAAGTTCTTGCTTCGTCTCCATAAAACGTTGCTGTTGGGCTTTTTCCTGTTTTATTACTTTGCATTAGTATCTGGCAGCTTATAGCTTATATCTGAGCTCTCATTTTATTTTCTTAATGTATAATGTTGCCTCCCCCTTGGCAGGCTTGGTGCTTACTAAGGGTTTGTTGGTCTCTTGATTTTTACATGGGGAGGTAAGAATTTAGATTTATTAGCACCAGCTCCCTGATGAGGGACGCAGAGAATTTTAAATGATTTGTTTTAAGCCATGGAGCTAAGCAGGGGCAAAAGGAACCAAAGATACTAGGAATGAATGAGAAAAGAAGATAAGGAATGAACTCACAACTTGCCGCCCTTTTGTCTTGTAACAACACAAGATTGATTTGTTTTTGCGTGGCGTATCACTGTGAAATGGGTAGAAATGGGTTCATATATCCCTTACCTGTTCAGTGAACAGGGCGCTCTGAAGATTATGGCCTTGGACCTAATGAAGTTACGTTATACTCTCACCTCCAAAACCTAGTTTTTAAATTTTTATTATTATTATTTTTGAGACAGAGTCTCACTCTGTCACCCTGGGTAGAGTGCTGTGGTGTCAAAAGCCCTTGAGCTTAAGCATTCCTCTCGTCTCAGGCTTCCGAGCAGCGGGGATCACAGGTGCCCCCCACAACATCAGACTACTGTTTTCTATTTTTTCTGTAGAGATGGGGTCTCTTGCTCAGGCTGGTCTCAAACTCCAGAGCTCAGGCGATCCATCTGCCTTGCCTTCCCAAAGAGTAAAACCCATTTTAAAAGGGGGATTACAAATCCCTTGAAATGGAGGGCTTCAGTTAGATGTCAAAGCTGTAAGTTTTGCCTTGAGTTGGGATGGGGTTTGTCCACTGGGTTTTGGTTTTCAATGCATCTGATTCTCTATACCAAATACAAAGGAGAAGTGGAACTGAACTATTACAGTAGGTTGGCAGGTGAGTCTGGTGACTTTAGGAATAACGTTTCCCAGATTGTGATCTCTCGTAGGGTTGCGGGTCAGAGGTAGGTTTGATGTCTGCCCTTGTTGCTAGGGGGTTAAATGGAGCCCTTTCATTCCAGCCCTAGCTCAGCAAGCCTGGCATTTAAGCAAACAGTGCCTGCTGGTAAAGACACTTTATTATGCCCTCGGAGTCCTTGAGGGTCAGAGGGTCTCTAAGTTTTCCTGCATAAAGGTGGAGAAGCTTCTTAGAGCATTCTGGAATAAAAGACCAGGGTCAGGGGATGGAGTAGAAAGATGCTTGAGAAAGGTCTCCCTTTCCTTGTGTCTGCAGCTGGGCTGTGAACCTGGTTCTGCCTTTTGACTACACAGCCCTGGTCCCCAGGAGTTTCTGGGAGGGACAGATTTTTGAGAGTGTCCACAAATAGTAGAGCCCTTGGATCCAGGAAGTAACAAGAGGGCACTGCCCCATCCCTGAAAGCAAACACTCTAATTTTGCCTGGTAATCTTGGGGAGGCACCCAGCACAAGGTTCTGGACCCGAGCACAAGGTTCTGGACCCGAGCACTTGTCTCCCTCTTGGGGACTGAGGGCTTTTGGTGCTTGTGTTCAAATCCTGATCTGACCACTCACTAGATTTTTAACCTTAGGAAAATAAATCACTTAAGCTCTTAGATACTTGGAAAAATGGGCTCAATTTGGCACCTTGAGTGCCCTCTTGGGCATTTGTGATTATTAAATCAGATAATACAGGTAACGTGCCTAGCCCAGAGCCTAGCCTGGTGTAGGCAGCCCGAAGAAAATGAACTTGTGAGTTACAGTCTGATCCTGGGTGAAAAGGACAACCTCTGTCCACAACGCAGGGTGGCTGAGAGCTTTTGCAGGTTGCTAGTTGGTGAGTGGAAATTCCTTCTAGTAAACCCCGGCATTGGTCACTGTGGAAAGTGCTCATCAGACACATGGGCCCTGCCGCTGGTAGGGTAAGACACAGCTGTGAGCAAACATCTTGCCTCTCCCTCTCTCCCTGACAGCACATGAGTGAGACTGAGGCTCCCAGGTCAGCACACGTGTGACTTTAGTTGTCCCTTATTCCTTCCAGATATTTGATGTATCGAACAGTCTCTGGGAATAACGGTTGGCCAGATGATTCTGTTAATAAAGATGTACATTTTTTCTAAGTATCTGTTGGTTGCTGTGGAGTTAAGAAAAAAGAGAGCTCCCTAACTTGCTTGTAATTTAATTGGCTCAAGATATGTTGACTTGTGAGTGATGATTTATCTCTACTCTGTCTGTAATTAGTCTCTTACGTTTTTAGCCCCACCCCCCTCATGTGAGAAACAAATAAAGTGAGCCGGCTGGGAGCCAGTGCCAGGTGTTAAGTTGGGTAGCTGATGTACACTGGAGGGGAGTTCATTGGGGAATTTAGACTGTCAGGTGCAGAATGAGTTAGAGAAGAGAGAAACCAGTTGGGGAGTCATGGGGAGAGAATTAGCAGAATGGCAGAAGTTTAGCAGTAGAAATGAGGACAGGTGAGGAGGCAGGAGGATAGCTTGATGTCAGGAGTTCAAGACCAGCCTGGGCAACTCCATCTCTACAAATATTAAAAAATTAGCTGGACATAGTGGGCCGTTCCTATAGTCCCCAGCTACTTGGGAGGATCACTTGAGCCCAGGAGAGTTACAGTGAATTATTGATTGTACCACTGCACCGCAGCCCGGGCAACAAAGTGAGACCACACCTCTTAAAAAAGGAATAATTGTTTAGTGAAAATCCAAAAACTCCTGAGGCCCAGAACCCAGGAGAGGAGAATTCAAAGACAAGTCCTTCTATTGAGTCAACAAGGAACGTCCCATAGCAGTGTCCTCTCAAACTTGAACTTGAATGTGGATGGGTATCACCTGGAGGTCTCTGCACAAAGTACATCTGAGGCAGAGCTGGGTTTCTGCCTTTTTAATCAGGTGTTGCTGGCCTGAGGACCACACTTTGTGCATCAAGGTCTTAGATAATATATAGATTAGATGGTAACCTATAGGTGATAAGCTAGCTATCAAGATTAAAGGTATTAGTTACAAGAGAGAGGGAACCGTTGGGAGATAGGAGGAATATGCCTGTCCAGATATTCTCAGGATGGTGACTGGCATTGCGTGCCTGAATTCAAACCTCAAATTTGCCACTACCTGGCTCTGTGACCTCAGGCAAGTTATTAACCCTCTCAGAGCCTCGTTGCCCACCCACAAATTAGAGATGGCAGTTAATACCCATCTTCTGAAGTGTGTGCTTGTTTAGGAATAAAAGATCAAATCCTGGCTCTGCGGTTGTAGCTCAAGTGGCTAGGGCACCAGCCACATACACTGGAGCTGGCAGCTTTGAATC
Organism: Perodicticus potto; assembly: GCA_963574655.1. Taxonomy (NCBI): domain Eukaryota; kingdom Metazoa; phylum Chordata; class Mammalia; order Primates; family Lorisidae; genus Perodicticus; species Perodicticus potto. Next base: position 62,899 of record CAUYRH010136361.1, on the reverse strand, counting down.
CAGCCTGGGCCCACCAAACAACAATGACAACTACAACCAAAAAATACGCGGGTGTTGTGGCGGGTGCCTATAGTCCCAGCTACTTGGGAGGCTAAGACAAGAGAATCATTTAAGCTCAAGAGTTGGAAGTTCCTGTGAGCTATGATGCCATGGCACTCTACCCAGGGTGATAGCTTGAGACTCTGTCTTGAAAACAAAAACAAAAAAATCAAATCCACGTAAGTGCTTAGGGCAGCTCCTGACACACCTAAAGTAGCCAGCAATGGAGTCTTTCCTCTCTCTTACTCGGGAGCTCCACGGCTTACTTGGACATGACCTCTGACTTTCCATGTCAAGGCCCTGCATCTCTGGAAGGCACGCCGGGACCGGGAACCTGCCTTCCACTCATCTGGCTTATGACAGGGCTGCTGTGATCCTTCTTGTGTGTTCTTACCACCACCAGTGACCGCTTCGATCAGCATGGGGCGCAGTTAGGACCCGGTCCCCTTCTCTGTAGCTAGGGATTGCTTCAGGAACTGACCCGAGGAAGCCAAGGAGGGATGTGAATGAATGTCAGAGCACTTTCAGGGAAAGCAAGAAAATTATATGAGGAGAGGAAAAATAATCATTGTGTATTTCTGAATTAAAAATGGTTCAAACCTAGTGTTTCTGAGCTCAGAAAGTTCATGAAATGACATGTAGTAAAGTCCTTTGAATGCTGGATGTGTCCAGTAAATGTTAGCCTCTTTTACTGGCTCTGCAAAGAACATTCAACTGAGTTTGCTCCGGTGACCCAGGCTCTCTGGGTGATTTACCTTGGAACACTCCACACCCCCAGGGCAGTGCCTGTGTAATTCCGCCTCTCACTTTAGGGAGAGCTGGCAGCTGGGAAGGAGCGTCTCCTCAGGGTCCATTTTAGGACCTCATGTGGCTTAGCAGGTACAGAAAAGTCCCATTTTCCACCAGCTGCCCACGGCTGTAGCAGCCTTGCCTCGCCTGACGCCACTGAGCTATGTTAATGTAATTAGTTCACCCAGGCACAGTGACTCTGTGCTTAAGAAAACCAGACACCTCAGTTCTGCCTCTAGCATTGCCGAGTCCCATCCTCACAGACTCCAAAGCACCTGCTGGGGTGGGTATGTGGCTCGTGCAGGGCTGGGTTGCTGCTATGGCAGCCTGGGGACTGTCCATCTAGCTTGGTGACTTCAAAGTCAGCTGTCAGTTACAAAGCTGGGGTGCGGAGGAGGCCTGAGGCAAAGGTGGTAAAATCGTAGGATTTAGGGCCTCTTGGAATGTTCTAGACTAGTGCTTCCTAAGCTCCAGTTCATGACTTAGAAGTACGAAGACCTCTTGAGGGGCTTGTTTAAAAGGTGGGAGGGGGAGTGGTGGCACATACTGTGTTCCCAGCTACTTGGGAGGCTGAGGTGGGAGGATGACTTTAGCCCCGAAGTCTGAATCCAAACAGGGCAACATAGCAAGACCCTCCCTCCCCATCTATAAGAAAAAATGTGGAGTCTGGGGCCCTACTTAGAGATTCATTTTTAGTCCATCTGGGTGGTGGGAATAGGGAGATACTTTAATCCGTATTTTTAAAACAACTCTGGTAATTCTTGTAGAGGCCACATGAGGTTTGGGGAAACCCAGGCCTGGCTCAGCCTTGGTGCTGGCGGCGCTGGGTGCTAAGGTGCAAATCTGTGATTTTGTCATCCCCAGCTTCCCAGCATATGTTAGTGACAGACCTACGGCCAAACCCAGTCCTTGGAACTCAGCAGTCCTTTTTTTCTGTTTTTTTTTTTTTTTTTTTGGAAAAAAGAGCCCTATGAGACTGGCTTCTGTCATTTTTGCATGGCCTCTGATCCATGCCAGGAATTTAGCCCAGCAGAAGAGTGCTATACCCTAGACCTATAGCTGTGTCGCTCTCCCAGAGGACATTTGGCAGTGTTGGAGACATTTTTGGTGATTATGACTTGGAGAGGGGTGGCAGCTGCAGATGCGTGGCATCTGGAGGGTAGAAACCAGGGTGTTGCTAAACACCACCCCCCCGCTACATAGGGTACCCTCTCCCAGCTTCTTCCCCCACTTCCCACAGCAAAGAGTTACCCAGGACATGAGGTCAGTAGCGCCGAGGTGGAGAAACCCAGGTCCAGGCAAAATGCTTCTCACATTTAACTCTGCCCTCACTTGGCCCTGATTTAGTAGTTCTGGTGGACAGCCTGAGAGCCTGTATTTCTGACAGCTTCTGGGTGACACTGGTGCTGCCTCCCGGAGGACACCCTTTATAGAACAAGGTTTTGGAATCACAGCTCTACTCCTTAATTAGCTGTGTGACCTTGGACAGGCTACTTTAACCTCTAACTGGAAGTTTCTTCATCTGTAAAATGGGCATAATATCACTCACGGCCAAAGAGAAAATACAGATATGTAAACAGCTTTGCCTGGCCCTTGGCCTTGGCCTGCGTTCCAGAGATGTAGCTGTTATTTTCAGTACCACTATTATTTACTTAGCAGCTTCATTTGTTTAGTGTTTCAGTATTTACTGACTTTGTCAGTGACAGCAACATTCTGAGATAATAAGTCACCTAGCATAGGGGTGTTTCAGAGCAGGCTTACTGCATGGGATTGATCTTTGTTCCAAGCCTAACACTGCCATGTCCTGGGGATTATATAATCATGCCAAGCCTCAGCTTCCTCATCTCTAAAATGGGAGAAAAATGGTACCTACTTGTCGAGTTGAAGTGAGGCAGATGTGAGATGATGCGTGTGTATTTGTCCAGCCTAAGAAGGCTGTTTCCAAATGGTAGTGTGTGAGGTCACTGGGGAACTTACTCCTCAAGCCTCCCTCAGGTATTCCAATTTGTTCGGGCCTGGGTGAGGCTCAAGGGGTCTCCATTTCAAACAGGCATCCCCAGGGATTCTAGTTGTGCTGTGCCACATTGAGAAACCCAATCCCGGTGCTAAATTTTATTTATTTATTTATTTAGACAGAGTCTCACTCTGTCACCCTGGGTAGAGTTCCGTGGCGTCATAGCTCACAGCAACCTCAAAATCCTGGCTTCTTCGAGAGATCCTCTTGCCTCAGCTTTCAAGTATCTGAGACTACAGATGCCTTCCACAATGTCCGGCTAGTTTTTCTATTTTCAGTAGAGACGGGGTCTTGTTCTTGCTCAGGCTGGTCTCCAACTCCTGAGCTCAGGCAATCTACCTGCCTTGGCCTCCCAGAGTGCTAGGATTACAGGCGCTACTGGTCTGGGTGTTATATTTAAAGCGTCACCTTTGGGATTGTGGGGTCCAGCAAAGATGGACACTGCTCGGGAAACCCTGGACGGAGGGCTGAGAGGACACAGTAACTCGTGAGCGTTGTCCCAACAGACCTTTGATTTTGGCAGGGGCTCGTGCTTTCTTTGCCAAACTGTGGTCCTTTACTTGGATAGAGGAGAGGCCATGAGGAGGGGAGGGGGGACACGTACAGCTGGCTGTCAGAACAGTTGACCTCCAAATGGGATAAGCGCAAAGCCAGGCGTAAGCCATCTGGAAGCGGGTTGCCTGAGACATTGCTGCAGACTTCCTGGGAAATGTGCAAGAAGGGCTGCCAAGCCCGGAAGACTTGGAAGGGAGGCGTGCAGCTGGGGAGGAGCCCCCGCTGGCTCCAGGTGCTGCTCTCAGGAGGTGTCTTGGGGGAAGTCTGGGCTGCGACCGACAGTGCAGGGCCAGGCGGACAGGCTCAGGTGTGCGGGGCTCTCTCTCTGCATTGCAGCACTCCTGGGAGAGCAAGGATGGGGAGTGCGAACAGATGGCCTCCATCACCGCCAGCCTTGATCGATGACTAGACAGGACGAATGCTGTCAGTGGCACCCAGATCCCCTTCTCCCAGCCGGGCAGCGCCACCCAGGAGCCCAGGCAGCAGGCAGCGAGCAGCGCTGCACCCCACACTGCTTCCCCTGCTCAGGCATTCTGCTCTTGCTGCTTTACTGAGCCAAGTTCAGACACGTGAAAATGGATAAGGGCAAAGGTCTCCAGCTCTGGAACCTTGAGCATATTTCTTTACCCTTCATGATTTGGTTTCTCCATCTGTCAAACTGGAATGATGGCACTGATACTCAGTATCACTAGTGCCTCCTTGGTGCTGCCTAGCACACAACCACAAAGCCCTCGTAGCAGACAGTAATAAGCATTTATTATTAGCATCTGGGGTGGGCAGAGTGCTTTGCTCTTCTTGCCTGGTCTTGCTCACATGTCTGAGGGTCCCTGAGCTAGGATGGCTTTGGCTGGAAAGACTTGAGGTGCTTTTCTTCTGCTCCACGTGTCGCTGTCATCCTCTTCTAGGGGGTAAATGTAGGCAAGTTGGAGATGGCAGTGGTGCAAGAGCCAGGGAGCTACTCAGGCAGGTTTTTAAGCCCTCTGCCCAACTACGTTTGCTAACAAGAGTCACTTTGCCTCATTCTGGTCCCCCAAATGGATGTAATCTTGACAATTTTCTATAACCCTGGACTATCCAAAAAACAGCCTTCTCCTTAACTTTGCGATGATGATACGATTATTTCTTGTAAAAATGGTAATCAAGGTTGGGACTTTACCCAACAAATGCAAAAAATGGTAATCAAGGGAGGAAAGGTGGCAATGCAGGTAAATCTCTCTTGTGAATATTTATTTGGTGTGACAGTCTAACAGTTGACCCCTCTGAGCCTCATTGCACATAAAATTTTTTCTTTTCTAAGTATTTTGTCTTCCTTCCACAAGTTCCTGCTAGTTACTCCTGCTGTTTCTTTCTTTTTGTTTTGAGACAGAGCCTCAAGCTGTCACCCTGGATAGAGTGCTGTGGCATCACAGCTCACAGCAACCTCCACTTCCTGGGCTCAAGAGAGTCTCCTGCCTCCGCCTCCCAAGTAGCTGGGACTACGGGCGCCCGCCACACCGCCCGGCCATTTTTTGGTTGTAGCCGTCATTGTTGCTTGGCGGGCCTTGGCTGGATTCGAACCCGCCAGCTTAGGTGTATGTGGCTGGCGCCTTAGCCCGTTGAGCCACAGGTGCCGAGCCACTCCTGCTGTTTCTACCACCCCCACTGCCATGGTCATTACCACCATCATCACTACAACCAACATCGCTCCATCATAACCAGAATAATTGTTATTAGCCTTCAAATCCCTGCCAGACCGTCTTCTCTATGATGACGTTTCTATCCAGCTTCCTCTAAGCAAGTAACAGTACTCTACTATTTTATGTCTTATGCTTGCTTCTATTTTAACACAGCCTGTTTGGAGTAAGGATTTTGCTTGTGGGTCTTCTGTTTCCCCCTCTATAAAGGGGCAGAAAACATGTCTGTGGACTATAGCATCTAGAGAGGGCATATAGTGGGTGCTCAATTAATGCCTGTTGAATACTACTGACAGAGGAATTTTACATCACTCTTGTGATATTCTTGTTCTAAGAGCAAAGATTATGGGAGAAGCCTCCCACTTGGTTGCAGAACTGTATAGCAGAGTAGAATTAACAAGTGACGTGGGGACCTGGGTTCCATGGATAGGTAGGTATATGTCAATCAGCCCCAGATTTAGTAGGGGCTTGAATTTAGATATTTGTAAATGGCATTTCCACACTGCCTCCATTATGTAAAGTAATAGCTTCTGTATCCTAAATCTCAATATCTTGGTGATGAACATAAGAAACGTTTATTTCCCACTTTTATTGACAGCTGGTTGACTAGCTGTTCTTCAGTTGGTGTTTGAGGGGCCAAGATTCCTTCCATCTTGTGGAATTGACATCTCCAGTACAGGTTCCCAAGGTCACCCTGAAGGTCATCTTCTTTTTGGGTTCCCAGTTGGAGGGAATAAGGACACTGAGCTTGCTGAACCAGGCTCAGAAGAGGTCCCAGTCCACTGGTCAGAATTTGGTCTCAGGGATGTTGAGAAATATAGCCAACCCTGTGTTCATTTTCTGTTTAGCAAAACCTCATCTAACGCGTTTATGCAAGAAAGAAACTCTATTTTATAAAAACACCTCTATCAGATTCTCCACTGTGAAGCCGATCTTAGCCAAATCTTACTACTGTTTTATGCAAAGCGGGGTCCTAGTCTGCAGCCATGTGACTAAATAGGAATCTTTAAACCAGAAAGATGGGGAGGGCTGGAGAATGTGAACTGCTGTTTACAGTGCTGCATGATGCAGATACGAATGTTACTCTGAGCCAAGTTAATATTTAGGCTAAATGTTTACGTGGTATCACTGGCTGGCAGGTGCAGGAAACACAGTGCCCATCTTGCTTGGTTTAAAGCCTTTGGGATCAATGATGGCCGAAGGTGCTTTCAGGAGCAGAATTTAATCTGCTGGGAGTGGGTGACTATTGAATCGAGTGACTGCAGCAAAACTTTCCTCCTCTCTCCTCTTTGTGGAGGCATTGTTTGTACAGCGTGCCTTCCGTTCGTTATTAGTACAAGGGCGCCGTTAATGAAGACAACAAAGCTTCCCCTTTGTGGGGGCGGAGGCGCTCCTTTACTTGCCTAGGAGTGGCTTTATGAGAAGTTGGTTAGTGATTCTTGTGAGCACATGTGAGATTCTTAAATTGTTTTTTTGTTAAACCTCGTGTTATTGTAAAGTGTTTGGTAGCTTAAGATTTGAGGAGTGTGCTCATGAGAGTCCTCCTTTTATAGATTTGGGAAATGTGTACAGACTTTAAAATGAGTAGGTTGTGGGGAGGAGGGCTTTAAACATGCACATCTCACTTGCGATTTAAAAAAAAAACTTTTTTTGTTTGAAATTACCATAAATCAAAGCATCACGGGAGATGAATTTTCTAGACTTCGTGTGTGGCATTTCATTGAGAAAAAGAAGTTGGATGAGGTGCCGGAGAAGTTTGGGACAACCCTTGGTCGACTCATTCTCCACTCTCTAGGACAGTGGTTCTCAACCTTCCGAATGCTGTGACCCTTTAATACAGTTCCTGTGGGTCGCGACCCATGGGTTGAGAACCGCTGCTCTAGGAGTTTATAGCATAAACGCCCTTTCTTCTTTAAAAGGAATTTTTATCTCTCATGTTTAATAGTAGAATCTCTGCCTCTCCCCCAGGGCTCCCCTCACCTCCCTTCAGGCAAAGAAGGGCCCACTTATTTCCATTACTTAGGGAATTCTGTTTGGGGGTCCCACTTTGGGGGGCTGGCCAGCAAAACTTGTTTGGAACTTGGACATTAAGATGCCGCTTTCTGCCTTCCTGCTGCCCCTCAGAGAAGCGTTTGCTGTAGGTGACCACCGTGCCTTGCTGGTTTTCCTCTGTTCTACCCTCTTTCTAGTTGGTGTTCACGTGATGTTTTATTGACTGCAGTTGGCAGTCAATGGTATCACTGGACCGGGCGCAGCCAATTTTCATGGCTTTCTAAGTTTGCCGAATGTTATGCTGTTTCATCTTGGTCATGAAATGGTTTGTTTGGGTGAGTTTTTTGGTCTTTGGAAGGGAATGACTTTGGGGAGAGTCTGTGACCACGAGTGAATTATTTATTCTTGTTGAGACTCCGTTTCTTGAGTTAAAGGCTTGGTGTGCTCTCTCTTTCCCTACTGGGGCTTCTGGGAGAAGGTAGCTAACGTTCCTCGATTATAGTGAACATACGCAGGACTCAGAGATGGTAACCACAGTCATCCTTCCACGTCGTCCTTGACTGGTGTCTGCAATGGGAGGGCTGCGTTTGCCTTTCTATACAATATCTAACACTGGGAACATCGTGGTAGATTTGGAGAGAGTTATATGATGGTGTTTGTATGTCCAGAGGTTATTACTAAATTCATAATCAAGAGGAACGCAGTTTAGACATCTTAGATTTGAGATGTAAACTTTTCCCCCTGAGTCTTTGCATGTGGTTTGAGTGTCTTAATTACTATTCAGGGAACATTCATGAAAGTACAATTAATGAAGAGAGTCTCTCGATTTAAAAAAAAAAAAAAGAGTCAGTCCTCACTTAGGTATTAACACGTAACCCCTGTGCGTTTATTACGAAGCCTTTACCCTTAGGATTCTCATTTGCAATCTTGGGCAGCACAACCAATTTTCTGTGTCATTAACTTTTCCCTGTAACACCAAAGGGCAGGAGTGTGCTGGGTTCCACATTTTCTTTCTCCAAGGCCAGTTGAACAACCATCTGTGCCTGAGATGGATGAGACAAGGCTGCCCTCTTGTTGATTTGGTATTTGTGTTTTCGTACCAGAATCTTTATGAACTCTGATGCCCCATTTACTAGAATACTTCCTGTTAATTTTTGGACTCAGTGACCATTAATTGAGCTCTGTTATTGACAAGGTTTTGAGACAGTCTTTTAAATGCAAAAAGAATTCTAGCTGGGTGCCCTTGGACAAGTCATCTTGGGCCTTCGTTTCCTTAGAGGTCAGCTGTGGTAAAGAAGGATACAAAGAACCAATCTCCTAGGTTGCCATGAGGATGGAGGAGATGACAGTCGTCAAAGGATTCTGCGCCCTCCTAATATGGTGTAGTAGTAGGATTCAGTAAAGCCTCTAAATTCGTGAACATCTGGAACGGGCATGGGCAAATTATGGTGCATTGGCTAAATCTAGCCCCTCTCCCATTTTTGTACAACCTGTGGGCTAAGAATCGTTTTTTATATTTTAAAATGGTTGAACAAAAAATCAAAAGAAGACTATTGTCTGACCCAGGAAAAGCCTATGAAATTCAAATGTCAGTGTCCTTAAATAAAATTTTCCTGGAACTCAGCACTGCTCACGTTAGTGTATTTTCTGTGCCACTTTCAGGCAACGATGGCCAAGTTGTGTAGTTGCTCCAAAGATTGAAGGTATCTGGTCCCTTCTAGGACAAAAATGTGCCAGCCCCCTTTCTAGAGCTGTGGTTATTGTAGCAAGATGACCTGGGTTCTACCCAGAGATCTTTTCTTCTGATGATGTTAAGAAACCTTGGGAAAGCTAAAGCCCTCAAATTCCCAAGGAAGGAATCTAGCTATTTCATTCATTCATTTTGGTTTCACCAGTGATCCACTGAGTTCCTGCTATGTGCCAGACACTGTTTGGGGTGGTGAGAAAAAGGCAGTAAGCAGTACGGGAGGAACATCCCTGCCCTCCCGGAGATTTCAGCCCGGTGGAAGGAGTAAGATAATTTACGAATTAAATGGGTGGTTGGGAATGGGGTGAATTGTGAGCCCTGAAACCTGCATGATAGAGGTGGGGCCGAGGGGTGCTGCGTAGGCAGAGGAAAAAACAAGTTCAAAAGCTTTGCGTAGAAACATTGGAGAAGTTCAAGGAAAGCAGTGTGCAGAGTGGGGTATTTTGTGTTTTTAATTTTCACCATTGGCTACAGAACTGTGGTAATCTGATTTATGGTTCTGTTAAAAAAATTTACTATCCATGGCTCGGCGCCTGTGGCTCAGCGGGCTAAGGCACGAGCCACATACACTGAGCTGGCGGGTTCGAATCCAGCCCGGGCCCGCCAAACAACAATGACGGCTGCAACCAAAAAATGGCCGGGCGTTGTGGCGGGCACTTTTAGTTCCAGCTACTTGGGAGGCAGAGGCAGGAGAATTGCTTGAGCCCAGGAATTGGAGGTTGCTGTGAGCTGTGATGCCACAGCACTCTATCCAGGGTGACAGCTTGAGGCTCTGTCTCAAAAAAAAAAAAAAAATTTACTATCCTTTTAAGACACGTTAGAAAACAAGGAGGGAGACAAAGTCATGGAGTGGAGAGGAGAAGTCTGGGCAGATAAGAGTTGAAGCTTGACTTGGATGGGTTGCCATTTAGGGCTGAGTAATTCTTGGTTGCGGGGGGCCATCATGTCCTCTACCCTCTAGGTAAGTAACCCTCCAGTCCAGTGATGATTACGAAATAGTCTGTTCAAACAATGATTTATGTCCCCCAGGGGTAAAATTGCCCCCCTTGAGAACCACTGCTCTGGCATGAGGCTGCTTCCTGGCTCTGTGACTTTGGGTGAGTTAACTTAACCTCTCTGGGCCTCCATTTTACCATCGGCAACGTGAGCATCTTCACTGTCACTTGTGACCCTAGGCATGTGGAGAGGATTGAGGGGGCCCCCAGCCAGTGCTCAGTAGCCCATGCCCTTGGCAAATGTTAGCTGAGAGAGCAGCGACCCTGGCTCTCGCTTTTCTTCCCTTAACCCTTTTCTTTCCTCATCCCGTTCTTTGACAGAGCTTGCAGTGTCTGTTCATATCTTGGTGTGAAGTGTAATTGATATGATTTATATGATTGGCACAGCTCCTGTCATTAAAATTCAAGCTACCAAACTTGTCAACTTTGCAGTTTTTCATTGCATTTTTTTTCTCTTGATCATCATCCTCCCCTCTGTGTAGCTGCCATTTGACGATTTCCAAATTGACCTGTGCAACAATGAGGTGGGCGACATCATTTCTTCCGCATTCAGGCATGGCTGGAAATAGAGGGCCTGAGAGCTTAAGAAACATACACGCCTAAGGCCCCTGGGTTCACCGCCTCTGGCCCATGTGAACCCCGAGGAGGACTCTTGTGCAGATAAAAAAGCAGAAGCACTTTTATGCTGCTCCTCTGAGGCTCCCTGTTAACATGTCATCCACTTAAAATCAGCTTCTTTGCCTGGGGGAGCCCCTGGGATGTGCTAACACCTAAGTCACCACCAGGCATGCTGAAGAAAAGGGACAGACTGCTGAAAGGCGGAATGCAGACACCTGCCAGCCTGGCGTCTCTCTCCCTGCCGGCTCAGGACATAGAAGAAGGGATGTGTTAGGGGAGTTGTGTGCTGGGCTTGTTTTGGTTTCTTTTCTCCCTTCTACCCTGTCCTGTGCCTAAGCTGGTCATGAAGCAAAATGCTACTCTTGGCTCCTCCTTCTAGAGTTACAAATGGTGAGAAAGCAATTACTAGGATTTCAGAGCATTTATTATGTATTCCAAGCGCTGAACATGGATTCTCTCGTTTCCATCTCCATGTCCTCTCCATCACGGCTGTCATCCCCGCTAAAGATGAGAGAAGAGACTCCCGAGAGATTGCGGTGCTTTCCCAGGCCGGGCAATTAAGTAATTTTGGGAAGCTGGAATTCGATCTCTTCAGCCTTTTTCCTTTTATAAAGTCGAAAGGAATCTACAGTATTCTCCAATGAAGTTAAAACTGCACCCCAAAGCTTAGCGCCCGAGAGATTCTGGGCTCCGCCTTCAGAGCCCTTTATTGCATCCCCTATTGGGTGAGTCACTTGAAGCCAGTTTGAATCCCTGTCTAAACCCGTGATTTTCAAATGGTGTGTCACGGCACCGTGAGAGGATCTTAGGGGTGCCACAAGAATTTTTAAAAGATCGTTAATTAAATTATTTTCAAAAGAAGTTCAAAGCACAGTAAGTATTTTCTTCCTTCAACTTTTTTTTTTTTTTTTTAATCAACATAATTGAAGTGTGCCTTGGAAGTTTAACTCCAGGTTCAAGTGTGCCGTGAGAGAAGTTTAACTCCAGGTTCAAGTGTGCCGTGAGATAAACGGGTTGAAAAATTCTGGTCTAAACGATGGAGCAGCAGGAGACATCCATCTTTTTCGGGAGTCATTTGCCAGAGTGTTAAGGTCATCAGTGCTCTCTTCTTTCTGATGCTTGTCACTTTCAACACTTGGAGACCCAGGGTGTGGCGTTGGGAGCTTCCAGACCCCTGCCTGCAGTCACCCTTTATAGGGCAGAGCTTTTCCCACGTGGAGGTGTGTGGAATTCCTTGGGGAGTGGGATATGATGCAGACGGTAATTCCACAGGCCTGGCCAGGGGCCTGACCCTGGGTTTGTCACCAGCTCCGAGGTGATGCTGAGACAGCTGGAGTTGCCGGTTCCAGACAGCATCAACCTTACACCACTTCAGAAGCTGAACTAAATTTTTGGAAGAGCAATTTTGCCTCAGAGGAGACTTGGAGACCAGGCGCTAGGAAAAATTGCATCTTTTGGAGGGAGTGTGGCATCAGTAAGGCAGAAGAGAATGACAAGGATGTGGCATTATTTAAGTTGACTGCTGGTGAGTTTGGCAAAACTAAGCCAGGCATTTCTCTTGGGCCCTTCTCGTGGTAGAGCGGCTAACAGATTTTGAAGGCCCACTATGTGTCAGGGCCCTTTTTCACTGAGTAGCTCTGGGTCACTTTGGATCTTAGGTCCCTTTTGCAGTGAGACGTACCCTCACCTGAGCCAAGTGCATCTTTGGGTCAGCAAGTCTTCCATTCAGTTAACCCTTTTCAGGGAGTCCCTGGGGAGGAGGGAAGATTGGGATGCTACACACATTGCCATGCTGTATTTCCTTCCCAATAAGGGATCTTCAGAGATTAGTCATTTACCTCTGTGCCACCTTCAACCGGCTGTGATAAAGACCCAGGCAGGTAGGATGTCTGTGCATCATGTGCTGGGTTGGAACTCACCACCCCCATTATATGGGGCCGGCGCCCTACTCACTGAGGCACGGGTGCCACCCATTTTAGTAGAAACTATTGTTTTCTTAAAATCTCTCTCTTTCTATCTCTCTCTCTCTCTCTCGCTCTCTCTCGCTCTTTCACTCTCTCTTTTTAAACTCTTTCTTCTATTCAGTTAAATCATAGAGTTGGAGTTAATGTCATGATGAGCTTTGAGGCCCAGGGCTGAGCTGTTTAAGTTGTGTGTGTGTGTTTCTTGTTTTATAATACATAGTACCAGCCCCAAATAGAAGTGTGGGACGATACTTTTTGTGAACAAAAGTGCTGTTTGTCTACTGGGTGACTCGTGTCTTCACAAATTGAACTTGATTCAGGTTTCTGTGTTATATGTATGACCTTTAGCCGCACTATCAGTTTTAGACTTCCTTTAAGGAATTTCCAGAAAACCCCCTTATCATAGGGCACAGGTTAATGTTTATCTAGTTTAATTACAGCAGTTTTTGAAAAGAAGCATCTTTCAAACCATTATCTAACTTCCTTTAAAGTTAGAGGGGGACAATAGACTGAAATCTGCCCCAGCACCTTAAAAATCATCCATGTCTTGGGGTAACCTTGAAGTGGGCTTAGAGCTTAGAAGACAGTTTTGGTTTTGGGGGGGTGGCGTCACGTGGGGGTGTCTGTAGAAAAGCAAGTAGAATGTCTTTCTCGTAAGGTTCTCATCATACTCACCCAGTTCCAACTTTCTTCTTAGTAGCCACCTCCCCTCCTTCCAGTGAAGTGACCCCAGGAAGCCCGTTATTATGGGTCTGCTTGACGGATAATTACCAGTTCTGAGGCTTGATTTGACACCAGCATTTTGCATGATAGTCTGTTGGATTTGCTTGGCTCGAATTGGTATTTTCATTCCTCTACGGCTGCAGCGTGGAAACATGGTTACAGTGGGGTTTGCCAAAATGGGGGAGCTTTCATGCGCCGTGCTGGGGGCCCGGCAGCTGTCCTGGGAGCTGTTTCAGCCAAGCATCTGCTGTCTGTTTCGTCGAAGGTTTTTCTGCAGGTGCCGGACTAGTCCCTAAAGGACAAAAGTCTGATTTTCCTCGGACACTGCTGGCGCCAGAACTGTCATCAGAGTGTGTTGTCTCTCTGCACAGCCATGCTGTAGGCAGTAAGGGATGAAGCAGCAAAAAATTCTTACTGTTTACCTGCTGGGAGGCTTCAGGGCAGCCTCTCAACTGCTGTGCCTCAGTTTCTTTTTCTGCCCAATGGGCCTAATGGTTTCTGCTTTGTTTATCTTCCAGGGTCTTACATGCCACATAAGCTAATCGAGAAGTAAATGCTTTTTAAGCTCTAAAGGAATGGATGTGGGTGCACTCAGGGAGAGGCCGTGTAGCCTGATGGTTATTGATCAGTTTGCCGAGTCGGGGTAGCAGTTGTTAGTATGATAAGGGGCAGTTAGAACGTGGGTGTTAGGGTGGTATTATTGTTAGGAGGAGAGGGTACCACCACTGCGGGGACTTAGCCAGTTGTGCACCTCCCCCCCCTTTTTTTTTAAACTCTGAGTCTACTATGGGGCAGATGGTTCTATAGCACTTATTGAAGGGACTTCCTTAGGATGTACTTTTTTTCAGTGATGGGATCTTTTTCCCAGGTCATGGCCCTGGTAGCATAGAGAATAAGCCCTGTGCGTCAGGCCAGTGTAGACAAGTGTTCTGTGGGTTGAACTAAGTCTGTCTGGAGGTGGTAGGGGAGGTTTCTGAATTCCCCTGAGAGCCCTTGACCTTTCCACATGTCTGATTAGCGAGTCAGACAGTCTGTGCCCAGTGGCACCTGCGTGGGCCCTTTCTGCTGCTTTCTGGCCTTGGAGGCTTGTGGTCTTTTTGCTTTGACATTGACTGCCTCATGTTCCTTTGGGTGTGTGAGTCTAGGGGAAAGAATTGAACATATCTGAGTGTTAATGGTAGATGTTTTTCATCCGTTTAGGGACTCCCAGCATCACTTAATCAGACATGTCTTTTTTTCCCCCAGCTTCCTTAATTAAATAATAATAATGGTAATGATAATGATAGGATGACAGCTGACCTCATTCTCTTGCTTCCCCAGGGCAGTTGCTCAATACGTATTTGTTCAGTGAATGAATGAATGACCTGGAGAGCTACAGAAGAAGATTTGGAGGCCAGGTGCAGTGGCTCACGGCTGTAATCCCAGCACTCTGGGAGGCTGCGGTGGGTGGATTGCTTGAGCTCAGAAGTTCAAGACCAGCCTGAGCTGGAGCTAGACGCCATCTCTAAAAATAGCCAGGTGTTGTGGCGGGCACCTGTAGCCCCAGCTACTCGGGAGGCTGAGGCAAGAGGATCACTTGAGCCCAAAAGTTTAAGGTTGCTGTGAGCTATGATGCCACAGCACTGTAGTGAGGCGACAAAGTGAAATTCTGTGCCCAAAAAAACAAAGAAGAAGATTTGGAGATTTACTGTTACATTTGAGTCTACCCTGGTGGAACCTTTAAGGCAAGGGTGTCCAACCTGCAGCCTACAAGCCATATGCTGATTTTGTGAGGACTTTTTTGCTTATCTGGGCTGTCAGATATCATGAAAAGTAGGCACGGACCTTTTTTTGTTTTTTGCTGATCAGCTTTCCTTAGTGTTTGTGTTTAATGTGTGGCCCAAGACAATTCTGATTCTTCAAATGTGTGGCAGAGAAGAAAAAGGTTGGACACCCCTGCTTTAAGACAAACAGTTTTTTTTCTCCAGGTCAGTTTTTTTTTTCCATTTTTTCCACAGGATGGTTTTTCTGTGGCTTCTTGTGGGGCTATATTTTGGGATTAAATCCCACTGTAGACTTTGTTGCCAGTGTGGGCCTGGATTTCATATATTGCCAGAAATAGCAGGACACTGAAAGATGATCTTGTTCCACCCCTTCGTTTTATAAACTTAGGCCTGTAGTGAAGTACCTTGCTGAAAAATACACGGAGTTCGTAGGGTGGCCAGATAGAGATCTAGGTCACCTGAAGCCCAGCTCTGGTCCAATTCCACAGAAATGATTTGTGTGGAATTCATTCTGTCCCAAAGCGTCCTGGCCAGAAATGATATCCTTCTGAGGGCTGGACAGAGGTGTACTTCAGTTTACCCTTGGGAGAGCCCATGGTCATTCTTTGATTCTTTAGACAAACAATGAATCAAAGGGAAATGGATTTGAGTCCATGGTCTGATTAAAATGGGACTCTCCCTCCTCCAGCCTGGTGAGCTGTGTCTTATTTCCCTGCCAGTGGGCGTTCTCTGCCTCTGTCCCCTCTTCTTGCTGGGAATGGGTCAGGGCAGGCTGAGCTGCAGGCTAATGAACTTGTTTGGCCTCCTTCCTGCTTGCTGCTAAAATCCCAGACAGGATCTGAGCACCTTCCCTATGCCCAGAAAATTCGACTGTACTGGAGCTAATAAAATTGGGATATCTGTTTCCACTAGCATTTCTTTCCCAGTTATATTAAATGATAATATGTAACTAAATCAAGACATTCCTTGTACCAGCACCAGCTTCTCAAATACATTTATCTCTGTACTTTGGTATTCATTTTGGCTTAGAAGGGAATTTGTCTGTGCAGTTTGGGAGAAGGCCCAGGAATTTCAAGACTGCTTAGCTGTGTGTGCTTGGGCAAATCAGTATACCTCACTGAGCCCTGTTCGTTTCCTCTGTAAATGGGTATAAACGTGCTGACCCTCAGATGTTGTAAGGATTGTGAAAGGATCCAGTGTTGGAATTTACCTTGCTCAGTGTTTGGTACTTCGTGGGCCTACCCACAGAGGCAAGGGCTTTCAGGCCAGCATTTGCCCTGGGATGATCAGGTGTATTGCAAGGGTTCTGTAGCAGGCTGATCATCAGAATTACCTGGTGTGCTTTCCAATGCCACTACCAGCAGCACCAGTTACCTGCACCCACTCATCCAAGTTTTCAGACTTGGACCTAGCATTCCATCATTGTAAAAGGCTCCCCCAGGGCTGTTTTGGACCCCCAGCCACATTTGGGAACTTCTGCAGGATGGGTTTTGTTTTCTCCAATCATCCTTCAGTACAGGCAAAATGATGGTGTGGTATCAATGAGTAGAGTATTTCAATATTCTGGTCATTTTTTTTTTTTCATGCTCAGTTGGCCTCTGTGTTCACAGCAAGTTATTTCTATGTGTTGGGGTGGGTGGGCTGGGAAAGGGGGACAGTTAAAAAATTAATTGTCTAATAAGAGAAGCTGTGATGCTTGACCAATTAGATATGGATAATTTGCTTCTTAAACAGGCACTTGTCATAGGTCTAAAGACCGCCAGATTATCTCTGTTGGGGCCACCATTGGGTTTACCGCCCCCCTGCAGGAATTTGAGTTTGAGATGGCTTTAAGATGGAGTGGGGAGAGTCTGCAGTTTCCAGATGTGTGGGTGGAGTTTCTCACTCTCCCTTCCCTCGTCCTCCTCTTCTGGCTGGCCCAGTGCTAGAAGAGCTCTTATCACTTCCTGGAAGACCCACAGGCTTGGAGCCAGGGAAGCCAACTTAACTTCTGCCTCCAATTCTTAAATGGCTAGAAATCTCATAAAGATGGGATCTATTCCCAGCTTGGAATGTACCTGGGTATAACCTAGCACTCAGTGTGAGGCCTCAAATGTTTTTGTTGAGCAAAGAGAAAAATATATCACAGCAGGATGCAACCTCCCCCCTCCCCCCCAAAACAGAATCGAGAAACGTACCCACTTCCACTTCCTGGTTCTGTGACCTTAACCAAGTCATTGAACCTTAGACAGGGAGCCTAGGTTCCCTTATTTGTTAAATGGAGTGTTCACATTCCTTTCCCTCGCTTTCTCAAGTGAAATTTTATGTGAAAGTTCTTTAGAAAACCACAGAGCAGTCTCACCCTTACTGTAAAAGGAATGTTTTCTTGCTCATTAGAACACTAACATTTACTCTGCATTTTTGCTGGTTGGTTGTCTGTTATCTCTCTCTGGGTGGAACATGGCAAATTATTTGTTTGTAAGATCTTTTTATCACTTTTGAGTCTTCTAGGAACCCTGCAGTGCCCAGGCACTTTGAAGAAGGGTTTTTTGTGGACTCCTTTCCTTGCCCTGCTGGCGTGGGCTGAATTGAGAAGTCCATCTCATGCCCTGCATTTGCTAGAGGGAGAAGATAGAGGCTCTGACCAGTGGCCTCAATGCTGCAGTGTTCACAAAAGCCAGAGAATGTTTTCTTTTTCTTTGCTCCTCAGCTGGAGTCATATGGTGCTGTAGCAAGCCTTGTTTTCTGGACTAGTTACTGACCCAGAGTGTCTTTCTTGCAAATAAACGTGGCTTCCCTCTGTAGTGACTTGAGAATGGAAAGGACACATGGAGAGGATTACAAATACGTTTTGGTGCCAGCAAATAGGGCTGCTTTCCAGAAAAAAATTATTTGCATTCAGCATGTGTTCATTAAGTGGGCAGTTATTGAATGTGTAATTGCTGGCATCTGTGTGCCTGTCCTTGGGGAAAGTCAGAGTTCAGTAGTAGCCCACGTTTGACCCTGGTGCACAGAACTGGCAGGTTCTGCAGCTAGTTTCTTCATTTATCTGAATACAGTAAGGACTATTCAAAAATATACATTGAGCTGGAAAATAAACTTAGACGTAGAAATATATAGACTATAAATTCGCTACAGACAATTTCAGTATTAAACCATTGGTGTAAGCATTCTTTCATCCATCCATTCCTGTACTTATGTAATTCCATCCATTGTTCCATTCATCCTTTCATCCCTCTACCCATCTTTCCATCCATCCATTCATGCCATCCATACCTTCGTCTACCCATCCATCCATCCAGCGCTCCAGCCATCTATTCATTCACCCATCCCATCCTATCTGTCTGCCCATTCATCTACCGTCCATCCATCCATCCATCCATCCATCCATATTTCCATCCATCCATCCATCCATCCATATTTCCATCCATCCATCCATATTTCCATCCATCCATCCATCCATCCATCCATCCATCCATATTTCCATCCATCCATCCATCCATCCACCATTTTGAAAAATGTTTACTAAGCCTACCTAGTTCTGTACTAGTGTCTGGGGATAAAAAGTCAAATAAGACAGGACCTCTGTCCTTAAGGAACCGACTATGGTAGTGGATGTTTTCCTAAATTTTAAGTCAAGTTCTTACTTGACACATACGTATTTTTATTTTGTTTGGATCTCTTCTCTTTGAACAGAGCAAGGCAGGAGACTGTTGTGACGTTTTCACTGTTTTTATAAACCCAAGTTCTAGAGTTGGATTTCAGTTTTTGCATAAGTTTAAGCGCAGTGTAAGTGTTTGTATTACTAAACAGAGAAAAGGGGACGAGATGACAATCCAGAACAAAAGATCAAGTCTCATGGCTGTAAAAATGTATTATGTGAAGGTATTTATTAGAATTCTTAAAAGGTATTCTTGAAGCCTCCTAGGGTATAATATTCAAAATCCTATTGGAACCTTGGGTAAGTTTAAACATCAAACCCTTTCTAAATATATTATACTGGAAGGCCAGTTGAGAAGCAGAGAGAGCCATCTTTCAAATGAGCACAGGGACAGGCCATTAAAATTAGTGATTAAGATCACGGGGTTGAGGTCTGACCAGTTAGATTTGGATCTCCATTTTCCATTCTCTATGTGATTCTGGGGTCCCTGAGCCTCAGTTTCCCTTTCTATAAATGGGAATATTTTACTCCAGAAAATTATTGTAAGGATGAAGTAAGATCAAAGGTTTTGTAGAGTGCACAGCAGAGGCCTGGCAGGGAAGAGGCGCTTTGTAAAATTCAGCTATTTTCATTAATATTAGAGGCAAAGAGATTGGACTGTTAACAAAAAAAGAAAAACAGAATACTGGCGATTTGAGGATTTTAGGGGAAATTAGATATGTGATGCCTTTTGGTATTAGACAACTAATAATCTCCTGAGAAATATTAATGTTTCTCACATAGCCATTATTTAAATCTTTGCTATGACGCTGATTTTTACCAGGCTGTTTTTTGCAGTTCAGGAGTTGGTGGGGATGTTTGTATGTGTCCGTAAGTGATGAGAACGAGTGTGAAGCTTATAAAGCAGCCGTGTTACAGATTATCAGCTAATGCATTTCAGCATTTTTTCTGCAGGCTACTGAATTAACACTGAAATTAATTTCAACAAATTAAAAAGGCAAATGGGTAATTGTATCTGACAGGATTTTTTTTTAAAAAGGGCTGACCAGTGAGTTGAATTTTATATAACACTTGAGGCAAAGAGTTCAGTGTATTGGGAATTATTTTCACAAATGGGTCATTTTCTTAAAAAAAAAAAAGAAAAAGAAAGAAAGAAAGAAAGAAGGGAGCATTTCTCTGGGTGTTTTTGTTCCATGGAAGGTAGTTCTAAATACTGTTTATAGAGGCCTTGATCCTTTTTAAACTTAAGGAGTCCCATTGGCCTCTATGGCAATAAATTGTGCTCTATATAGGGGCTGAGGGACATTTAATTTATGCGCCCGACCTCTTTCCCCAATCCAGCTGGCTGCTTCCTGGGATGGCGCTCCTGATTGATGGGTCTTCTGGCATTTTTGCTGCTGGGGTATCTTTTGATGTTTCTCCCGCTGGGCTTGAGGTCTGCCCCCAGGAGGTGTTAATGAGCTTCCTGGTGGGGCTTTATTTGTGCGGGGGTGCCTGCTGGAGGGGCCTGGGGGGCTCTTGGAGCTCTTTGTTCTCAGGCCTTTGATTCCTTGGCCCCTCTTGGGTTTGGAATCCACTGCAGGGGTTGATTTTATTCCAGCCCCCAGACCCCGGTTTGTTTAGGTTCTGTGGGGTTCCCAGAACCCTGGTGGGTATTGGTGATGGGTGGTCAGGCCCAGCCAGGGAATATGCTGGAAGGGGAGTTCTGAGACTCCTCCAGGCTGGGGATGGCAGGGGATCAGCAGTGGCGGACAAAGAGCTTGGATCTTGAGCAAAATGGCCACGCCTCAGGGAGACACGCCCTGACCTCTTTTCTGCCCCAGTTGGTGAGGCCTCAGTCTTCTCCTCCCTGGGTCCTCAGTTACCTCACTGCCTCCAGTCCCTCCCCTCCCAAATTCCTCGCCCCTTAGCACCCGGGCACTGCTCTTTCTAAAATGACTTTCTCCTTGAGAGTCTCTCATGGTGGGATGGGCTGAACTGTGCACCCTCCACAAATTCCTATGCCAAAGCCCTAACCCCAGTCCTTCAGAATGCCACTGTCTATGGAGATGGGGCCTTCCTTTAAAGAGGCAGGAAGGTTAAATGAGGTCATTAGAGTGGGTCCTGAGCCAATCTGATCAATACCAAGAAGAGATTAGGACTTGTGAGAACAACCAGAAGGCAGCCACCCCAAGGCGAGAGGCCTCAGGAGAAACCAGACCCCCTTATCTTCTAGCTTCCATGAGAAAACCACTTTGTTGTGTATGCCACCCAGTCTATGGAGCAAAGTAATACACACGGCTACCCTCGGCCAGTGAATTCCTAACCCTGTGGAATGTCGCAGCAAATCCTGTCTTCTCTGGCTGCTGTCTACCTTTCTGATCTTGGGCAGAAATCTCCATCTTTGCTTGATGAACCACAAACCCTTTAAGACTAAATTCAAGGCCACCTGCTCTGTGGGGCCCTCTGAGACCCTCCTGATCTTTGTCTTTGCCCCTCTTCTCCCCAGAGACTTACGTCTTCCTCCTGAGAACCTTGAGGGCGGGGATTTTGTTGATCTTTGCTACCAAGCACCTAGCTCTGAGCTTGGTAGTTAATCAGTGTTTATGGAATCAATTAAGACTTACCCTCTATTGTTTTATTTCCTTAGGAAGCCACCCCCTCAAGAGAGACAAGCGTTGCTTTTCCAAGGGTTGTTAATAGCTCCGCATAGATATGCCCCAGAGGTCAATGGCTCTGACAGTGATGACACCAGTATTTTAGTATTTACTGTGCACATTCTATATGCCAAACAAGTGCATACCTCATGTAATCATTATAATACCTTTTCAGGTAAAAATATCTTCAGGTAAACTTGAGTCAGCCATCTCTGGGAGATGGCACAGACCTAGCTGTGAGCAAGATGTGAAAGCTAAAGGCGTCTTTGTCTCCAGATCCTTTCTAGAAGACCTTGACGCTCCAAACTCGATTTTTTTAATGAGGCCCAATCCCATACATAGTCAAATTTCAGTTAAACTGGCGAGAAAATGAAAGCCCCTTTAAGTTTTTATTTGAAAATGTAGGAAGAAAATGCTTCCAGAGACAACTCTGTTCACTAGAATCATGAATTCTCTGGGCCCCTGGCGTGAGGGCTGGGTAGGCAGCAGTCACCTGCCACTCTTTGGATATAGAAAATGAAATCTTAGGAAGTTTTTCAAGACGTTGTCAGGCCATTAGAAGAGTTAGTGAGTACACCAGACTCTGTGCTGCTTTTCCTTTGGCGTTCAGGTAGAGAGAATTTTAAATTCACTCCTTGCTCTAGATACCAATCAAGGCTTTTTAGTTATTCTTGACTTTGAAACCTCAGGAAAGGAGAGGGATGATTTGGCCATTTTTCATCTAATGCCCCTGACGGTATCTCCTCGCCCGGTGTCCCCAGGAATGACTTTGTAATTCTTTCTGAATTGGGCCATTCCATCGAGTCTGCTAAGGGGGACCAGACCTTTTGGAAGGCAGGGGAGAAGAGTAAAGAAAGGTAGAAATGGAGTAAACGTGGGGCCTCAGTCTAGTGCAGAGAGAACCGGTTGATGTCAAGAAGAGCTGTGCCCACAGCGTTTCAGCTGTGTTCATTTCACTGAATGCTCAGGCAGACCCTGGGGAGGAAATGAAATTCAAATAGAGATAAGAAAGTCTCTGCTTGAACTCCCCTGAGTCTGGGGAAGGAGATAAGGGTAAACTGAGCCTGGAGACCAGAGTCACCCAGAGTGGGATGCATGGACCCCTCCCTGGAGAGGTTGCTAAGCCTGGCCTCTGTGGTTGGGAGCTGATCGGATTTCTTCCTTGGTTCAGGTGGACTGGCTGTGTGGCAGGAAGACACCGTATTCCAACCTGTGAGATCTGGCTGCTTTGTTCAGTCCAGGCATTTACTTTGAGAGCCTGGGCAAGTGGCTTGGCTCCCTGGGTTAATTTATAGGGCTATGTGTCGCTTAAATGAGCTAATGCATGTAAAGTATGTAGCCTGGTTCTTGGCACAGAGTTTTATCCGTTCAGCTGTTTTAACAGAAAGGACCCAAATAATAGTGACTTAAAAAGGAAGAGTTTATTTCTCTCTGATGTATGGTCAGGGTAGGCAGGTTGGTTCTGGAGGTCCCACAATGATCGGGGACCCTACCTCTTCTGCCTTGTTGCTTTGCCATCCTCACTGTGTAGCTTCTATCTCATGGTGTAAAATGGCTGCTTCCATTCCTGCCATCATTTCTATATTCCAACTAGTAAGGGAGAAAGTTGATGTGGAGGGTATCTTTCTTCCCCTTAACTACATGTTCTGATAGTTGCCCACATCACTGTCTCATCTCATTGGCCAGGCCATAGTCAGGTGACCACATTATTCATAAACGAGTCTGGGAAATTTTAGGCTTAGATGGATGCTCAACTAAAAAACACTGTTACTGTATAAAAAGGAGAGATTGGATACTGGGGACACCTGGCAGTATCTATCCAAGAGTTAAGTGTTCAATAAATGCTAGTTTTCACCATCATCATCATCTCCATGTCGTCATTTCTGGTCTTAATCTATAAATTCCTCCTTGCCCTCACTTCCTACTTGGCCCCTCATTTGCCCTGTTAGCAGTGCTTTGTTCTATTGCATGATTTGCCCATGTTCGTGTCCTGGGAGGGCCCGGTAATGTTAACTGCAGGCCTGCAATGTCATTTGTGATGGAAAGGGACCTTAAAGCTGGTGAGGGCATTGACAATTCAGGAATAGGGGAGATGGGAAAACATAAAGTGTTACTAATCTATTTGGTAGCTTCGCTAAAATACTGCAGGCCAGGAATGATGGCTCACTCCTGTCATCCCAGCACTCTGGGAGGCTATGGCAGGAGGATTGCTTGAGCTCAGGAGTTTGAGATCAGCCTGAGCAAGAGCAAGACCCCATCGCTACTAAAAATAGAAAAACTAGCCGGGCATTGTGTTAGGCGTCTGTAGTCGCAGCTACTCTGGAGACTGAGGCAGGAGGACCACATGAATCCAGGAATTAGAGGTTGCTGTGAGCTAGGCGGATACCACTGCACTCTAACCTGGGCAACAGAGTGAGACTCTGTCCCCTACCCCCACATAAAAAGACAGCAGGAAAAGTTGAGGAAAGGAAGGGAAAAGATTTAATCACCTTTAGACAGAGATGTAGGTTAAGTGTTTGTTTTGTTCTGTCCTTCCTATTTCTGAGCTTCAAATGGAGATGCCTTGGGTTACCATGGAGTTCTTCTCAAAGGTTTAGTCTGGATATGTAGCCTCTGACTCAACTTTGGGGTTTCCAAAACAGGATGTGTTCAAAATCTTAGGCCCCCAAAAGCTGTGGGAGAGAAATTTCTCTTGGGTCAGAAGCACTTTGAATAAATGAAGGGATTCATGGCAT
Organism: Perodicticus potto; assembly: GCA_963574655.1. Classification (NCBI taxonomy): domain Eukaryota; kingdom Metazoa; phylum Chordata; class Mammalia; order Primates; family Lorisidae; genus Perodicticus; species Perodicticus potto. Next base: position 39,016 of record CAUYRH010136361.1, on the reverse strand, counting down.
AGGCCCCAATTCGTGATTTGGATGCTCTGTGAGAGTTTTTTAGTATAGAGACTGTGTTGAAATTTCACATGAATTTAGGGCTCATTAAGGTGTTGCAGAAGCCAGATGCCGCTCTGGGTATAAATCCCAGGGGGGCTAATTTAATGGAGCTGCAGCTAGCCGTCGTGTTTTCCAGCAGCCACATTTACCTTCATCCTCTGTCTCTTCTCCTTTCTAAAATACTGTATAAGAAAGTGACGTTTTCTTTCAGGGAGAATTGCTCGAAGATTATGGCCTTCCTTCTTTCTACTGTGGTACTTGTCTTAAAGATTAGGTGACTTGGAGACAAGGATAGAAAATTCCCCAAGGAAACATTGAAGTCATTGTTGATTTTTTTCTCTCCCTTTTCCTTTTTTTCTCCAAGTCCCTGTGTATTCTCCCTGAGAAATCTCTTGGGATTTTTCTCTCCTTCGTTTTTTCCCTTCTGTTTTAGTGCAGTCCCATAACCTCCATGCTAGGACTGGTGCAGTAGTCTTATGGTCTCCCTGCCTCCTTCCTCTTCTGCATCCCATGTATATCCTCTAAGGCTGGTCTGGTCCAGTCACTGTCGTTGTTACAAATAGTCCCTTCTTCCCATTACTCTCTCTGTCCACCTTCTTTGGCAGAGGGTCCAGGGCCAGACTACTACTGTGGTTGTTTGCTCAGATATGAATAATAGTCAGAATAGCTGGCATTGTCCTAGGCACCTGGGGATGGTCTCATAATTTTCTCTGAATCCGAAAACACAACCAGGTGAAGTCTATTAGATAGGCATGATTCCTAAAATGTAGAACACTTTTCAAGTCTTATTTTGATGGTGGTGTGTTTCCCTGATACCCCTTCCCCCAACCTGGACTTGACAACTAGAAAATGAATAGATAAATAAATGAGGGGGAGGGTTACTGGCATTACACAGATTCTTCTTAACACATTTTCTTCCAGATCTCCCGGAAGACACTTAAGTGGTGGTTCGTGGATCATTATCTCTTGCTGGGGAGAATGGGAAGGAGCGTGTGGCAGGTGCCAGTCAATATGCAATGAAAAGCAAGCACTTTGAAATGGCCTTTGGGTCAATAGATGTTCAGGGAGAGTCTCATGCAGCTTTTCTGGAATAAGTCTTTTTGGCTGAAGCTCTCATCCTGTTTGGAAAGTCCCCACTGGATTGGGCTAAGGCTGGCAAGTCTGAAGGCATTTATTTTAAAATGAAACTAAAATTTATCCCCACCCCTACATCCTTTCAATGAGATTAGAGTTACCCATAATGAAGGGATGGACTTGGGTTAGTAGGGATGCTTTTCTTTTTTTTTCTTTTTTTTTAGAGAGAAAGAGAAAATGAAAATGCAGCAGTGTGGTTTTCATAGGCTTTTGGCCAAGTTCCTGCTGAAGTAACTGAGCTCCGTTTTGGCGTTATTAATGCAATCATGATATAAAGTTTTAAGGATCAAGACATGCATTTAGCAAACTAACTTACTAAATATTTCTGTGATGAATTAGGTCTCTGGGTTCAGAATGTCGCTTTTACTGAGGAAGCAGGGTGACAGGATGAATAAAGAGAGGACTCGTTCCTTTCCGTTTCCTTTGATAGCATGGTATGAGCCACAAATGAAGACCTTGACCCTGAAACAGTCTGTGGTTTCCTTCACAATCCTTATGATTTAGCCTCTTCCTCCTCCTTTCCTCAGAGCCAGAGAAATAAAGCTAGAATAATTTTCCAACAGTATTTTTCCAAGTTGTGGTTAGTCACTTGCCACTTACGCTTCCTATGTAGTGATTTCCATTTCGCTGAACTTTCTGCTTAGTGACTTTTATTTTATTATTTATTATTAGTAGTATTTTTAAAGACAGAGTCTCACTTTGTTGCCCTGCGTAGAGTGCTGTGGCATCACAGCTCACAGCAACCTCAAACTCCTGGGCTCAAGCGATTCTCTTGCCTCAGCCTCCTGAGTAGCTGGGACTACAGGTGCCCGTCATAACGCCCGACTATTTTTATAGACAGGGTCTAGCTCTTGTTCAGGCTGGTCTTGAACTCCTGAGCTCAGTCAATCCACCCACCTCGGCCTCCCAGAGTGCTGAGATTACAGGCTCTGCTTAGTGACTTTTAAATTCATTCTTATCACATTGCAATATATGTCAGACCTATTACCTGGAGGCTGCCAGGTGGATGGATTCCACCCAATCCCTCTGAGAGGGTGGGAGAAGCCACTGTCCTTTAGTGTCCCCTCCTGGGAAGGAGGGAAGGAAGGATTCCACCGGTTGGGCCCTGCTTGGCTTCTGGCCCCAGAGCTCTGCTGATCTCCAATCTGCCAGACTGAATGGATGTGCAGACTGATTTCTCAGGAGCTTTTGTTTTGATTATTTTCATTTGCATGCTGATTTATTAAGCACCAGGATGTGAGGGCTAAAATCTTGTTATTTTGTTTTATTAAGGGGCTCAATTATTCCTTCACAGAAACCAAGTTTCTGATGAGCTGTACCACCCCGTCTTCATTAGGCAATTTAAAATGTGAATTATACATTTTTGAAAAAGCAGCTAATTATGGTAAAACTTGACACATTTGCATTTCTGTAAAACCCCCGTGGCAAAGATTCTGGCGAGACATCACTTGGAGTTGTAAAATCAGTCCTGGTGGGAGCTATTTCTTTATGTTGTAGGAAAACTTGTGAATGTGGAAAGATTATTTTTACACCTTCTGATCCTCTTACCAGAGGCCTCACTCGCTTGCCCTTTAGAGTCTGTGCTGTGGGCTAAGTAATAGTTGGGGGCTCTGTCCTTGACAGTCTCCTGCAGTCAGGGAAGAACGGGAGTGGGAGGACAGAGAATTCTGAGGACACAGGTGGCAGCTTGTCTTTGAGACCCTCCAGCAGAGTGTCCCGTCTTAGTGCCCGCGGACCACCATGCACTGGGTCTTGATTGCGAACTATTTTAGAATAATCCAGTTGTTACCAGATGAAGAGGGTCTGGACACCTGTCACTGTCCAGCCAATAGGCAGAGACGGGGACGAGGTCCATACAAGCTTTATTTTCGGAAGATCGGTGATTCTGGAGAACAGTGAGAGTAGCGTCTCAATTTTGTTCTGGTCAGTTACAATTCTAATAACTTTTATAATGGGAATACCAGGAAACCAACCTAGAAAATTTTAGTTTTACCTGAAACAAGAAGTAGTGTTCACCCTGACAGTGCATAATGTTTAAATAAAATAAAGGTAAATTTCACTTTAACAAAATATCTAAGAGAATTATCAAAGAAAATCATGTTAGCAAAGTAACCTTTACTCTACCAATATCACAATACCTATTGTCTATGTGTGACTTTGATAACATCCTCATGTTATCAAAGTAACCTTTACTCTACCAATATCACAACACCTAGTGTCTATGTGTGACTCCTCAGATTCTCCTAAGACAAACATCCTCATAATCCTGGTGAAATCTTAACTAGATAATGGGGGTGGGGTGGGGAATGGGAAAGAGTGTGAGCTGAGCAGACTAGGTTAGCTGTCTGCTCCGGCTTAGCTGCTGCTTCTTCTTGTTTTTTTTTTTTTTGCAGTTTTGGCCAGGGCTGGGCTTGAACCCGCCACCTCTGGGCCGTAGTCTTATGCCTGGGAGTTCAAATCTCTGCATCACCCCCCAACCCCCCCGTTGTTCTTTGAGCCAGAGTCTCATTCTGTGTCCTGGGTAGAGTGCTATGGAGTCCTAGCTCACAGCAACCTCAAACTCTTTGGTTTGAAATGCAAATAAAATAAATAAAGTTAAAAAAACCCAAAAAACTCTTGGGTTCAGGCAATGCCCTTGCCTCAGCCTCCCACGGAGCTGGGACTGCAGGCGCCCACATGAACGCCTGGCTAGTTTTTCTGTTTTTAGTAGAGATGGGGTTTCACTTTTGCTCAGGCTGATCTTGAACTCCTGAGCTCCCAATCCTAGCACACCTTGGCCTCTCAGAGGGCTTGGAGTATAGACATCAGCCTCTGCACACCCAGCCTAAACTCCGTGCATCTCAAAGACATCCACCTGTCTACAGACCTCAGGGCCAGATCGCACACTGACTCTCTTTGACCATGCAGCATTTCAGAAACAGAACCCTTACGTTGTGGAATGGAGGCATTTGAAAATAATTCCTCCCTTCCTGTTGCCAAGGTGGCTCAGTGTCTACTAAATTGAATCCACAGAGTAGCTGGGGAAGGGTGGGAGGGTGGGCAGATACACTGCTGTGTGTGTCTGTGATGACATTCATTTAACCAGAGGTCGCTCCGAGTTATAAACCAGGACACTATTTCCTAAGTACTGTGTGTATTCATTATGAGGCCGTAGAAAATTTATTCGTATGTTTATACAGAGACATGTGAAAGAGATCATAGCCCTGGATTCACCGTTAATAATACGCACATTCGTCTAGAGTCCTGTAGACAGTTTGGTGATGAAGGACAATCCTTATATTATATTAACATTCCTTTATGACATCTATTAGTTCGGGCAGGTCAGAAGCGCACAGAGGGGCTGTGCATTAGCAATGGGGGTGAGGCTGCGATTGGATAAAGCACGTCCATTAGCCTGTGTTTTTCTGTATATGATGCAGACAGTGAAGCTGCTGGCCAGGGGCGTGCAGAGGATGGACTGGGGAAACCGTCTTATGGACCAGAGTCCAGGAAGGCTGAGAAATGATGCCTTGGAGCTCACGAGAAACAGTATTTTCTCACACCCTTTGGGAGCAGACTACGACCTCTTAATTTACTCTAAGCCCATAGACACAGCCGTAGCTTATGACACATAAGCTTCCCAGTTTGTCCCTATCAGCCCATGACACCACATCTCCCTTTGATAGGGAAGAGTCCAGATTTTGGATGATGATAGAACAGTGCTGAGCTTATCTCTGCCAGTTATTCCATCCCCCTGCCTTGCTTTCCTCTTCTATAAGGTAGATCTACCAGCAACAACCTCATAGGGCTTTTAAGAGCATATTTATAAGGAACTTGACCCAGACCTAGGTACCGGGAAGGTGGTGATTACTGTAGTGACGGTGTGTTTATGTCCTACCTCCCCTGTTGACAGTGTGTTCCTTAGAAAGAGCTTTCCCGTCTGGCTCACCTGTGTGCCCTCCATGCCCCCGTCTCTGTGCCTGGGACATGTTTGATGGCCGGTGGCGTAGCCAGGTAGCACTGGAGCCTGTAACTTCAAATCCTTGATCTCTGGAAAATTCAGTTTGAGTCAGAGACAGCAGCAATAATATCTTTAGCTCCGTGGGGGAACATTTGAGAAGCCTATTGGGAGACAAGTCCTTCGCTGTCGGGTTTGGGCAAGTCGCAGCTGCTCTTTCGTTCCGTGCCATAGTGTATGCAGGTGTGGGGAACAAAAAGGAGGAGTCGCTGAGAAAAGGCCAGCGCAGGGTTTCTGTCAGCATGTCACTTTGGAATGAGGTGGAAAATGAAAAGCCCAAGTAACTTCACTTGGCTTTCACTTCTCCATCAGCTTGGGAAGCTGCCATATTGGATTGGGATGTGGCTCTAAGCTAAGGCGATGGGCTGGGGTTGCCCATGGACAGAGCCAAGCAGGTGGGTGCCCAGCATTGGATTCGCACTATCTGAGATACCCAACCTGCACCTTTCCACCCCCTTAGGGAGTCATGAGGCTGGCTGGGCTCTGAGGTCCAGTGACCTGGGTTGGATCTCCACCCCTTCTTCTAGCAGAGGGATCACAGGCGAGTCACTTAGCTTCACTGATACCCACTGCTCCAAAAACATTGTAGGTGCATGTCACATGCTGCCTGGTCCCTGAGATTTTGAGTTGGCTGTCTACCAGAATTTTTGTTTTTAATGTTTTAATGCCTTTTGAAATTTGGAATAGATTAAGATTTAGAGAAAAGTTGTGATGACAATGCACTTTGCATGTACCCGTGCCCACTTTCCCCTGTTGCGAGCATCTTAGGTTATTAATGTGGCACCTTAGTCAAAAGTAATGAACCTATGGCGATACTTACTATTAAGTATATAACTGACGTTTGTTTATTTAGCTTTCCTTGGCTCTTACCTGATGTTTTTTCCTGCTCCAGAATCCCATCCAGGACACCACATCACATTTAGTGGTCACGTCTTCTGAGGCCTGTGGTCGGGGCAGTTTCTCAGATATTCCTTGTTCTTGGTCATTTTCCCTGCTGGGAGGAGTATCAGCCAGGTGTTTTGTGGGATGTCCCTCAATTGACTGGGGTTTTGGATTTGGGGAGGAAGACCAAAGAGGGACGTACAGAGGGCACTGTTCTTGATGCACTGGACTGAGGCGTGTGCTCTCAGCATGAATTGTCACTGATGACATTGACCTTGACGCCTTGGCTGAAGAGTGTTTGTTGAGTTTCCCTATGGTAAAGTTGCCCTTTCCCCCTCTTTCTAGGTTGTATTCTTTTTATTTTTATTTTTTCTTTTATTAAGTCGTATACACATAGATCGTGAATATCTATGTTGTATTCTTTGGGAAGAAGTCATTATAAGCCGCCAACCCTTAAGGAGTATGTTCAAGAGCAGTTGTTTGTTTTTGCAGTTTTTGGCCGGGGCTGGGTTTGAACCCACCACCTCTGGCATATGGGGCCTTTATATGCCAGTGCCACAGGCGCCGCCCTATTTTTTTTTTTTTTTTTTTGAGGCAGAGTCACAATATGTTGCCCTTGGTTGAGTGTTGCGACTTCACAGCTCACATCAACTTCAAACTCTTGGGCTTAAGCAATTCTCTTGCCTCAGCCTCCCAAGTAGCTGGGACTACAGGTGCCCACTGCAGCGCCTGGCTATTTTTTTTTTATTGTTGTTGTTGTGGTTGTCATTGCTGTTTAGCTGGCCCCCGGCTGGGTTCGAACCCACCAACCTGGGTGTGGGTGGCCGGCGCCCTACCCACTGAGCTATAGGAGCCGCCAAGAGCAGTTTTTAAAAATTTTACCTAGTGACCAGGCACCGTGGCTCACACCTATAATCCTCGCACTCTGAGAGGCTGAGGCAGGAGGATTGCTTGAACTCAGGAATTCAAGACCAGCCCGAGCAAGCTCCAGACCCCGTCTTTAAAAATAGCTGGGTGTTGTGGCCAATGCCTGTTGTCCCAATTACTCAGGAGGCTGAGGCAAGAGGGTCACTTGCGCCCAAGAGTCTGAGGTTGCTGTGAGGTATAACACCTCGACATTCAACCCCAGAGTCACAGAGACTCTGTGTAAAAAAAAAAAGAAAAAAAAAGCGATAAAAATTTTACCTGTACCTTTATTCAACACTTTCTGCATTCCACATTCTATTAAAATCCACCATGTCTCTTTCCACCACTAGATTGCAATCTCCTTTGTGGAAAGAATTGTGGCTTATTTGTGCAAACAACATATAGGTTAATTGGTGAAATTACTTGACATTTGGGATCAGCTCCCCCAATTTCCAAAGCATACCCAAATTCATTATTGCAACATCCTGCACTGGGAAACATTTATTATCCATTTTTTTAAGAAGTCTTGGTTTTTGAGGAATTGAGACCTATGAAATCCAAGTGATAACAACAATGAAAGCTTATGTAGCATCTGTTGTACGTCAGACACGGTTCTGCACTTAACATGTGCCAACTCATTTAATCCACATGGCAACCCGATAAAGCAGCTAGCATTGTTACCTTCATTGTACAGATGAAGACACTGAGGCAGAGAGGACTGTAGCAAACAGAGGAGTGTTGCCCTGGGTTACTCAGCTAGCAAATTGCAGAGCTGGGCAATAGAATTTTGAAAGCACAGAGTTATCTGTATATCTGCTAACTGCTCTTCCCTCTACTCACAAGTAGCTGGTAACTCAACTTACCTCTTTGTCCCTGGACAGCGTCCAGGCTGTGCAGCACATCAGCCCTGCATTTATTCTTGGCTGCAGCGCCTGTCAGCTGCATGACCTTGGGCAAGTTATAGCTCTGCATCTGTAAAAAGGTGATAATGATAATACTGGCACCTCCCTGGGAGGCTTTGATAAGATAATGCATGAAAAGCACCAAAGCTAGTGTTCAGCATATATTGCAAACACAGCTGCCATTATTTCCTGAATTAAAAGTCGGGAGACACAGGTGAAAAGCTATAAGCCTGAGGGTGGGGATGGTAAGATGAAATTCAAAATAGTATTGTTTCCTAAAAGTAGGGTGGCTGCATGGTGGGATTATTGGTAAAAAGCTGAGAAAAAAGGTGGAGAGGTTAATTGTGGAAGGGACTGAGAAAAACAGGACAGGGCAAGGAGAGATGCATCTCATATTTACAAAATTGTCAATCTTGTTAGCATTGTACACAGGAAAACATACAAAGATGGACTCCAGGTATCTTTTCAGACTTTTAAACGTTATCTAAGTACCAATGTCCCTCAGTATCCTTGGGGGATTGGTTTCAGAATTCCCCTAGGATACCAAAAATCCACCCCTAATTAATCTATTGATACTCAAGTCCTTGCCATAAAATGGTGTAGTATTTGCATACAGCCTATGTACATCCTGACCTATACTTTAAATCATCTCTAGATTACTGATAATACCTCATATAATGCCTGCACATCCTTTTATTCAGGTGACTCCACATAATAGGTGGAGCATAGAAAATTCAAGTTTTGCATTTTGGAACTTTGTGGAATTTCTTTTTCCCCAAATATTTTCAATCCGTAATCGTTTGAATCCATGGATAGGGAACCGACAGATAACAGAGGGGACAACTGTATAGGATGAAAAGTCATGAATAACGTGAACAAATAAAGCCTGACCTTGAATTGATCTATGTTTTAAAAACTTTTAATGTAATTTAGCGGCCATAACAAAGAATGTGTAAGTACCATCTTGGATTTAGGGAATGTCATTATTTTTAGCTAAGAACCATCAATTCCTAGATTTTAAAATTATATTGTCACTTTGATCACTTTTGGGGGGGAGCCATGTTTTTGGCAAAGAAAGAATTAAAGAGAGAGCATTTTCAGGAAAGAGGAAGCAACCCTGAGACATCGGGCCACGAGGGCAGATGGATAATGACCCCACGCCCCTCTCCTGCCCTCTCCCCTCCCCTAGATCACCTTGACTCTTATCCTTGCTGTAGCAAAACCAAGAACAATTGACTACATGTCAAAGATCGCTTGACTTGCGGATGGGTGAAACTGCAGTGTCCGAGAATGTCACAGCCCTGTCCTCTCCAATAACAAAATTAACAATAGCTGGGGACAAGGGTTTCAGATGGCCAGAGGTGAGCCAGGGAGCATTCTGATGGCCTGAAATGGGAAGTGTTTATTCTGGAAACAGCCTTACCAGATCATGCAGGATTGACTTGAAGTGGGTGGAGGTGGAAATTCACTTTGCCTCTAAGATTTTGCTTCCTGAGTTAAGGTTGAAGTCCGGTCAGAGAAATGATTTTTTCATCTACGTTTAGATAGCAAAAGCAAAGAGGCAGTGGCTTCTAGAATTTCCAAATGACTTTTAGAAGATGACCCAGTGACCTCGAAGTATCCAACGTGCTAGCTTCTAAGAATAAGAATTGAAACACGACATACAAATTTTTGCTCTACAGAGTGTTTTCAAAGTAAGAAAAGTCTCGTCCAGCAGCCTATTTTTTTTAAACATGCACACACAGCTTTTATCACCCTGGTCACCCTGTCCTCCTTCCGTGATTAATTGGCAGTCTTTGGCTTTGCTCCAGAGATGCAAAAATCCTTGAGTGACCTACGGGGAGTGATGTCCACCTGCAGAGTGATTCATCACAGTCTGTTCACAACATAAATGACATCCCTGTCTGTCTTGACATCCCTTTTGGGAGTGTTTCTTTCTTCTCAGACCTGGAAGACTTTTTTCATCCAAAGTGGTCTGTGTTTGGCTTGTACGTAATCTCTGTACAGTCTTTTGACTATAACAAAAATAATGATGGTATTCTCTTTTTAATGTCTGTTGTTTCCTTGCCTGATATTCATGTAAGGTTCTCTGCTATTTTTCAGTTTCCATGGTGGGTCAGTGACTGTTCTGAAATATAATTTTGGCCATTGACTCTTGCTTTGGCCATTGACTTTTGATCTCCCCTATTGAGATCGTGTATTTATTCAGAATGTATTGGTCTGAATTACAGGGATATCTGTGTTCCTTGCTCCTTTTTATAGGGGAGATGGGACAACAATTGAGGAAAGGACAGTGAAAGTTATTTCAGGTCACCTAATCTGGAAGGGAAAGAAATGTCTTTGGAATGAAGCTAGTCGGCCATCTGTTGGTAAACCACAAGTAATAACTGGGCAGTAATACCAGTACATTTTACTTTTAGCAACTTCCTCCTTTTTTGAATATTTATTATAAAATTAATGTAGAAAAATTTAAAACTTTCTTTTTTTTTTGAGACAGAGCCTCAAGCTGTCATCCTGGATAGAGTGCTGTGGCATCACAGCTCACAGCAACCTCCAATTCCTGGGCTCAAGTGAGTCTTCTGCCTCCACCTCCCAAGTAGTTGGGACTACAGGCGCCTGCCACAACGCCCGGCCATTTTTTGGTTGCAGCCGTCATTGTTGTTTGGCGGCTTGGACTGGATTCGAACCCGCCAGCTCAGGTGTACGTGGCTGGCACCATAGCCTGCTGAGCCACAGGTGCCGAGCTGAAAAATTTTAAACTTTCATTTGAAGATAATACAAAACAAAGCCTACAAAATATTGGTTATAATCCCACTGACTACTGGCATTTAGGCACATTTCCTTCCAGTCTTTTTTCTAAGTCTAACAACTCACACGTGCATTATTTTATTCTCAACATCTTGGATGTGTAGGACCAAGTTAAGATTGGCAACTAACTTCATCTTTTCCTTAATTGAAAAAAGTGAGGCATGTTATAAAGTGGCAGAGCTGAACATGGTGAAGAATGTGCTTGGATTTGCTTTAAAAATAAGCTACAGGTAACCATTGTGGGAAACAACATGGCAATTCTTCAAAAAATTAAACAGAATTATCATAAGATCCCGCAATTCCGCTTCTCTGGTATATACCAAAAAGAACTGAAAGCAAGGGCTCGTCGCCTGTGGCTCAACGGGCTAAGGTACCAGCCACGTACACCTGAGCTGGCAGGTTCGAATCCAGCCCAGGCCCGCCAAACAACAATGATGGCTGCAACCAAAAAATGGCTGGGCGTTGTGGCGGGCACTTTTAGTTCCAGCTACTTGGGAGGCAGAGGCAGGAGAATCGCTTGAGCCCAGGAATTGGAGGTTGCTGTGAGCTGTGATGCCACAGCACTCTATCCAGGATGACAGCTTGAGGCTCTGTCTCAAAAAAAAAAAAAGAACTGAAAGCAAGGACTGGAACAGATGTTTGTCCCCACCATGTTCATGGCCGCATTGTTCACAGTAGCCACGAGGGAAAGCAACCAAATGTCCCTCCACAGACCAATGGATAAACAAACAAAGTGTGGTATAAACATATGGTGGAATATTACTCAGCCTTAACAAGAGGGGAAATACTGACCTATGCTACAACAGGGGTGAACCTTGAAGACATTATGCCAAGTGAAATAAGCTAGTCACAAAGGGAAAAATACTATTATGATTCCACTTAGATGAGGTACCCAGAGTATTCGGATTCCCGTTGGTTGCCAGGAACTGAGGAGAAGGGAGAAAGGGGCAGTTATCGTTTAGTGGGTATGGAGTTTCGGTGTGGGAAGATGGAAAATTCTGGACACAGATGGTGGTAAGAGTTGTAGAACGAAGTCAATGTATTTAATGTGACTGAACTGTGCACTTAAATGGCTAACTGCTAAATTTCTTGCTGTGTATGTTTTACCGTAATATGTTTAAAAAGTAATCCACACACTTATTTTTCATTGTATGTTTCCTTTTGCTTTTCCGTGTGGCTTCATTACCTATTCAAAAAATAATTGAAACTCTTTAGATCCCATGGCAGTGAAGGTGGTCAAGGGAGATGATGTCACCCTGCAGAGTTGATGACTGTGCTGAATCTGCACTCCGTCCTCGTGGATGAAGGGGACAGTGGCACACAGTATGTCTCCAGTCTTACTTTTTATACTGGCAGGACAGGTATTTTTGGCAACACGTCATATTTTGTGTGTTTCCATTTGTTCCTGCCCGGGGGAGGAAACTGGCAACCTCCTCTAACCTCTAACCTTTTAGGCTTTTGAAATATTTCTGCAGTGGAATATGCGACCCCACCCTTCCTTCCCCCCTGCCCTGGAATTAGTCCAGAATCTTACAAGAGCAGTCAAGAAAACCACATTTGATGAGATCCTGCCTGGTGTCCTTTATCTATCAGTGGCATCATGAGGCCTGGTGACAGTCACTGAAGTTGCTTTGAACTTTTCCTCACCTTCTCCTGTCTCTTCTTTTCCTCCGCCCCCTTCCCCTGCAGCCAACAGGTCAAGAGGCTGATTATTGATATTCTTCCTCTGCTTGCTTTGGGCACCAATTAAGATGCATCTGAGAAGGAATGATTAAGGCTCATCTGTGGGATTTCAGAAGAGAACCTTCTGGTTCTAACGAAGGTGTTGGCCACCTATCCTGTCTCAGCTACTTTCTCAGGAAATAGTGAACATGGCTAAGGATGATCAAGTCATATGTGAACTATGGAGTCCGTGGCCCATATCAAAATGAAAAGAAAAAAACAAAAAAACTTAATAGGTTGATGGAGAGAGAGGACGGTAAGGGAGAAACTTTGTGTTGTCAGTGTAGAAATTGGGAATTTGAGCTGTAAATCATGGTTGGGGCTGGGGGGGTCAAAGGGTGCAGTCCTTTCCTGGAGATAATGGATTAGATGCTTTCATTTTGGCTTTTCAAAAATAATAATAAAGTCGTTTTCACCTCCCTGTGAAATACTACAGTAAATTTATATTGGGTGGATGTTGGTCTTGCCATGGCAATTATGTGGTTTCAAGTGTGCCGTTGTTTTGCGCTGTGGCTGAGAAATGGGTGGATACAGTTCTATTGAATATCCACAGTGCAGCACCCGCATTTGGAGGGTGGGGGGCGTGCAGCAGTGGTGAGCATTCCTTTCTGTTTGGCTTGTCCCTCTGGACGGCAAGAATCCCCCAGAGCCAGGCACACATGCTAGCTGAGCCTCTTGGTATTACCCTGCAGGGCAACAGGGAGAAAAAGACCCAAGGTGAGTTTTGTTCCAAACTGAGAAACAAAAAAATCAATCCATTGGTTTCTTAAATTCTCTACATGTTTTTCTATGCTCAGAGGTTTAAGGACCATTAGTGAACAGCTCTTTGAGAATGGGGAGAGCAGGGAGGGTAGGGCTGAGTGCCGTGAGCTGCCCCGGGGTTTCCACAGACCTGTCCACAGATTGGGCTTTCTTGATTGATACCAGGTGTTCTGACCCGTGGACTTGATCGATCATTTCAGCCTTCCCTTGTGGAGCCTGTCCAGGAGAATGAATGTGAACTGTGTTCTGATGGAAGAAAATAAAATGCTCTTGGTCAAGTTTTTTGAGAGTAAGAACAGTTCTTGTTTCCCAGCTGGGCACATGCTCGTTTGATAGATCGAATGTCTAGAAGCTTGGCCTTAAATATAGAAAAAATGATATTAAGAGACTTAATCTTACCCAGTATACTAGGGTCAGTAGAGATATCTTAGCTCTGGCTGCTAAAACAAAGTACTGCAGGCGGGTGGCTTTGTACGCAATAAAAATTATCTCTCACTGCCCTGGAGGATGAAAGTCTGGGATCAGGGTGACAGCATGGTTGGGCTCTGGTGAGGGCTCCTTTCCAGGTTGCAGACGGCCACCTCCTCATTGTGTCCCCACCAGGAGGAAGAGGGTCAGAGAGCCCTCCAGGGCTCCTTTTTAGAAGGGCACTAATCCCATTCAAGAGGACTCCACCTTCATCACCTCCTAAAGGCTCCACCTGCCCCCACCCATCCCCCTGGGGATTTCAATGCACATTCTTTCCATAGCACCTGATATCAATAGAGCCCAGCTTGGGGACAGGTCTGCAGAAGCCCTGTGGCAGCTCACAGTGCCAGGCCCTGCCCAAGGTTGTTGAACCATAAGTGAATCATTTTATTTCTCATTTTTTTAAAATTGATCTGGGCTAGAAAAGATGTAAGTTTCCTTCCTAAGTTCTTTTGAGCTATCGTCATAGGGATACTGTGAGCAACCCATTCAGAGTGCCCATCTAGAAAGCTCTGGGTTTCACTTCCATCTTCAATACGTATTAAAAGGGGGGATTGAAAAAGGAAACAGAAAGGCAGGCAGTCTCAGAAAGGGCTTCGGGAGCAGCAGCAGGCCACCGTCTTTTCCTCTGGGACTAGGAAAGGTTCCATCATGTCAGGCTACTTCCTGGTGGGTTCCTGCCCCTGCTGTGCTCCAACCTGTTCAAAAACAAAACAAAGCAAAACAAAGTCCAAAACCAAAAGGGAAGTGGTAATAGGCCGCACACGTCCTGTTGGGTTGGCACTTGCTCATGGTGCGGACCCAGGGATGCAGTGACATCTGCCTTTTAGAACAGTGTCCTCCAGGACACTCGGATTTCCAAATCTAACGACTTTCTCTGCAGAGCAGGATTTCTGACCTCTGGCACATGTCATAGAGACAGACAGCAGAGACACCAAGTGGAAAGCTTACGTTTTCTACTTAAAATTTATTAATAATGAAGTACTTGAATCTTTTGGCCAGTCTAGCAGATATCGATGTTTTTCTCTAAATGGGTCTGAAGAGGAACACCAGTTTGCAAGGGGGAGGAGAGAATGCCAGTAGGTTGGAATTTTCTGTAACGAGAGAGTGGTTGGGACAGGCATAAATCAGGTCTTCCCAAGCACCGGGTACGGGAAACAGGAACGCAGCCCCAGCAAGGGAGGTGTGCAGTTACAGGCAGATGGGCCAGGGAGATGGTCTGATTGCCAAGTGGACTGGAGCCCAAGTCTTCAGGTTTTCAAGTGGGTAATTAGAGCAGGAAGCAGACATACGCAGGCCTGCCGGCGCCAGGAGCAGCAACATTTTCCGTTCAGCTCGGATAGTCTCAGAGCTGAGATGGGTGCCTGAGAGGATTTCCCCTGCCAGTTAGCAATTACGAGCACCTAAGGCTGTGCCCGTGCCTGTGGGTCGGGCTGCAGTGTGTAGGCAAATGAGGAAATGGGTTTCCATTCCAGAGCTGCAGGAAGTCTCAGGCCGCAAGGTGATTACTTGCAAAACCTAGAGACTAGCCCAAGACTGTTAGGCTAAGTAGCAGAGCTCGTGGTTTGGCTCCCAATTGCCAACATCTCTAAGTGAGTGGCGTATCTGACACAGAGCACGGGCTTTGGCATCAGCATCTTGAATTTAGATTCTGGCTGCTCAAGCTCTGTGGCCTTGAGCAAATTATTTAATCTTCTTCTGGGCTCTAATTTTCATATCTATAAAATGAGAATAGTTATGGTAGCTATTTCATGAATTTGTTAAGAAAATTGAATTATTTTCTTGGTGGATAAAATGAAAAAGGCCTTTTGGCCTCTGCTTTTTTCTTTTCAATGCAGTCTTACTACGCAGAACTGTAGGAGTTCCCTGTACACACAAGACAAAGAGTATGAATGGGAAAAGTTGAAATATAAAGGATGGTAGATGAGGGGGGTGTAATTAATTGTTGGGATCCTTGATGACTACTGGGTGGCCAAACCAGAGATGGGGTCTTGCTCTGTTGTCCAGGCTGGAGTGCAGTTGCATGATCACAGCTCACTGCAGCCTCATATTCAAGTAATCCTGCCTCAGCCTCTGGTGTGGCTGGATCTATACGCATGTGACAGTGTACCCAGCTTCAGACTTACTTCAGTGAGCCACTGATGGTTGGATTTTCTGTTACCTGCAACGAAAAGTATCTGGATTACTTGATTTGTTACCAGACTATAAACTTACTGAAGGCAGAGCCCTATCTTACTCACTTTGGGGCCCTTGGGGATACCCTAACATAATATACTGCGCACAGTAGGTACTCAAATGATTTATGATAGGAAGATAAGTGGTTTGAAAGAAGGAAAGAGGCAGGTAGAAGTGATGTACTGGTAGATGTTTAATAATTAGCTATCCGGGGGAAAAAGTTCTGGTTTGTAGCATTTGCCAATTTCCATGGTGTAAATATTCCTATCATGGCTGATTTCACACTACCAATATAATGTTGAGGAGAGATGCACACAGTCCGCTCCTGTGAGCTGATACAAGCCAGCTCTGGCTTATCACATGAGGGACAGGAAAAAATGGAGAGAAAAAGGAATCAGTTCATTATTAAAAACTAATATTAATAATTAATGATAATACTTGCACTTTGTCCAGGGCTTTCTTATTCCAGATTCTGCTGTAGTGATCTTCCCGTCATCTTACCGACCAGAAATGGGTCACGTGGCCTTCAAGAGAGGCCAAGAAAGTTTGGTAAAGAGGAGTGACAGTGCTGTGACTTGCTTAGACCATCCTGGTGTCATTCCTTAGAGCAAGGCCCCTTGCCTCCCTGAGTGCAGGCAGGTACCTCTGGGCGAAGAAGGAGGAAGGTTGTGGGAGGGGGACCAAGAGTGTCTGAAAAGGCAAGCCATTCCAAGGAGATGGATTTCAAATTCAAAACTGCCTTTCCACAAAGCTACTGGCCCCATCATCCTTAAACTTAGAGAATGTCTTTTGGCCTTTCATCTCTGTGGGCTGTACTCCAGATGTCATAAACTGACCTGGCCCTTCAGATAACAGTCACAGTGATAAGTGAGGTGGGAAGACGGGAAGTATATGCAGCTTGTCAAAATAGGATTGCAGGGTACACCCAGAAGCGAAAGCAAGAGCTCCCTATGTGCAGGTTCATGGTCAGAGTAGGCCGAGGCAGGGTAAGGTGGACAGGATCCTGCAACATCAACAGCGAAGTCTCTTCCCTACCCATCAGCCTATTCTTTGCACTTGCAGCTGGGCCAATTGCTCACACTGGCTGTCCAGAATTATCACAGTCCTCTGGCAAGTGGAACATAAAGAATAAAAAAAAAAAACCATTAAAATTAGGGCTATTGTTGGGGAAGAAAGGGCAAGAACCATTTTAAGGAATATTTCTGTAATCTTAGCAACATTGTCAGAATTATTTTCTTTTCGAGACAGAGTGTCACTTGGTCACCCTCAGTAGAGTGCTCTGGTGTCACAGCTCACAGCTACCTCAAACTCTTGGGCTCAAGTGATTCTTTTGCCTCAGCCTATCGAGTGGCTAGGACTACAGGCACCTGCCATAATGCCCCGCTATTTTTTAGAGATGAGAGTCTCACTCTTGCTCAGGCTGGTCTCAAACTCCTGAGCTCAGGTAATCCATCCGTCTTGGCCTCCCAGAGTGCTAGGATTCTAGGCAGGAGCCTCTGTGCCTGGCAAACTTTGTCAGAATTTTTGCATACTTATATCCTGGTGTCAATTTCTTTTAAAAACAACAAAAAGATTGCAAGTGATTTATGGGTTCTGCTTCATTGGAGGCCCGGTGAGGGAAAACAAAGGAAAGGAACTGATCTGAGGAGAGGCACGATTGAGGGAGCTGAGCCTGAGGCTGCCGAGGCTTATAGTCCAGGTGAAGGTCAGAATGACGGAACTGGAAGACGCAGACCATCTTCCGCTTTCCCGTCTAGAACCTACAACCCATAGTCAGGCTTGGTCGGGCTCTTTGTTGTTTGACAGTGTTTTTCCTGGTCCAGCTGTTATTCCCTGCGTGTCTGACCTGTTGTGCTCTAAAGGCCCAATTTCTGTAAGTAAGAGATCAGGATCAGGGTACTCGGGCCTCAGCCAAATATTTTTATCTTTCTTTCGGCAAAGTAGAAAGAAGATACCCTGCTTTGTGCCTCTAAGGCAGGGGGTGGCAAGCTTTTATTTTTTAAAAAGCCAGGTAGTAAACATTTCAGCCTTGGCGGGCCATGAGGTCTCCATCACAACTTCTCAACTGTGCGGTTGTAGAGCAGAAGCGTCCATGGGCAGTAAGTAAATAGATGAGTCTGTCTGTCTTCCAGTAAAACTATTTACAAAAACAGGCAGCAGGGAAGGATCCCACCCGTAGGCTATTGTTTGCCAACTCTACGTGATCTTAGGTGGAATGGAAACCTCTCTTTCTAATACGGATCAGAATGCATTGCAAACGTCAGTGCGCTGTTTTGCTAAAAGGCCCTTCTGCCTCTGAAATCAGAGTGGACAGCAGATTGGTCGACCTCATCTTCTCCCATAGGTGGTGATGGGCTAGTCAAGGGGCACAGGAGACAGCAGATGTCTGCAGGCCCTTTATTATGCACGTATGCACATACACGCATATATACACACACCCACATACAGACACAGACACAGCACACACACCTGTGCACTCGGGCCGTACAGCCCTTGGACTTGCCACTCAGTGGTGTCAGCATCTTTTGTGTTGGTTGCCCGGCCAAAGTTTAATTTTCCCCCTAGGACTTTGCTAAAGCCTCTTTTCTTTTATTTCTTTCCTCTTTCTACGATTATAGTCTGGATAAAGAGGAAAATAAGGTGAGCACGGATGGTCCCCATTGGAGACCTACTGCCGCTTATTTCTTAGCAATTTTGAAGCTTTGGCCTTATTTGAAAGGCCACCTCCTCTACCATCTTGGAGAGTGGGCTGGGATTCACTTGCACATCTTCCCAGACCGGAGAAGACACTATTAAGAAAGGAAAGCAGTTTCCAATTTTACAAATGTTATGATTTCTCCAGCAGACTTTCCACAGGAAAAATTAACACTTTACACTTTGTAGGAATCTATTTTCACATCAAGACCCAGAGGAGGTGTGGGGTCAGGCTGACACCTCCCAGATCCATACACCAGGGCGAGGTTTCCAAATGCTGACAGCATGATTCTGTGGGGTGGGATATCGGGGGGCTGGCTGGCTTTTGGCGTGTGGCCTGTGTCTGCTTGCTTTCGTGAGTGTCTAGTGGTTATAGATGGTTAGAAACAGTTCAGCTTCGAGTGATGAAAGCCCTGCTCAGGTTTGTTAGAACCACCCAGTTTTAATCCCTTTTAGGTCTTGCAAGAAGAAATGAGACCACCATTCTCCCCCTTTCTGACTTGCACTGTGAGCCAGTATCACTTCGATGGGCGTCTTCTCTGTGCAAAGACTGGATTTACATATTTTTGCTAATTGTAGCTGTCAGATTCCTCGAAGTGAGTGAAGGGTGGGGAGGCCTAATAAGTGTGAAGAGTATTTTTAGCCTAGTGGAGTGGGTTTGATAACCATTTGGGGACTAGTAATTTGAATCCAATGCTTCTTGTGAGGCTGCACGGAAGCGGCCCTCGGTAGAAGGAGATGAGGCTGGGGGCCGTGGGAGGGCAGCTGTGGGGTGAGCTGACCCTTCAGGGGCTGGGGGTCTTTTTTTCTGTTCTGGCAGCTGCCAGTCAGCCTGGTGTATGGGGTGTGGGACTGACCCCTTCCCTGCTGTCTGGGTGCTGTGTGGGGTGCAGCTGGAATTGGAAACTTGATCCGCAGAGAATTTGTTCGTTCATTCATTCAACAAACATTTTCTGAGTTCCTCGAACTCTCTTGTGCATATGAATTGCCAGGCAGCCTTGTTAATGTGCAGACCCCGAGTCAGCAGATCTGGGGTTGGGCTGAGGTTGTGCGTTGCTGGGGTGATGCTGCTGGTTCAGGGACCATGCCCTGAGTTGGACGCCTAAGACTTCACATCACGTTGGTGTGACAAGATGAAAGAATTGAGGTCGTTCTTGCCCCAGGACCTTAGTTTCTCCTTCACCCAGATGTTCTTCCTCTGGATCTTTGCTTTGCTTTTCATTCACATCTCAGCAGAAACGTCACCACTTTAGAGAAACTTTGATCCCCCCCATACCCAAATCTAACATGGCTCCCCAGGGCCTGTTTCAGCTCTTAGAAGACAATCTCTGTGATTATCTTGTTTTGTATTTCTTTTCTGTCTCTCTCTACAACAAAAAAAGCTCCATGAGAACCGCGTTGTCCACTGCCATTGCTTCCTCCCGCCCTCACATCCTGTGCCTGGCAGGATGTCTGGCACATGGCAGGTGCCCAGCAAAATGTGTCACACTAAAGAAGGTCAGAATTCCTACTTCTGAGCACACAGAGATGGAGAAGTCAGCAACTGATTGTAAGTGTCATGTTGAGAAGTAGTGTGTGAGACAGAGTGGACTCCAGGCTATCTGGCTTCTAATCCATGTCACTTTAAAACATCTCCCTATGCCTCAGTTTTCTCTTCATGAAAATGAGGTCAAGTGACAGTACCTCCCTCATACATCTGTTGTGAGGATTAAATAACCAATGAGATATGGAGCTCTGAGCACAGTATCTGGCCTGGAGTAGGCCCTCAGGAAATGTTAGTTGCGATGATAAGGATGATGAGATGGTGATGGTGGGGATGACGGGTATGGAGGGAAAGGCTAACTTCTCAGGGAGGGCTTCAGATAGGAAGGGGACTTTGAGCTGAATTTCAAAAGGCAAGTGTATCAGTTACCAGTGCTGTGTAACAAATGATCCCACATCTAGCAGCTTGAAACAATACACATTTATAATCGTCCCATTCTGTGAGGAGAATGGGCCCAGCCTAGATGTGTCCTCTGCTTTCTTGTCTCACAGGTCTCAGTGAAGGTGTCTGCCAGGGCCGGGGTCTCAGCAGAAGGCCTGACTGTGGAAGGGTCCACTTCTAAGCTCACGTGGTTGCCAGCAGGATTTGGTTCCTTGCGGCCTGTTGGATGCAGGACCTGAGTTCCTTGCTGGAACTGCTTGTTGGCTGGAAGCTGCCCTCAGTCCTTTGCCATGTGGGTGTCTCCATGGGGGAGCTTACCACATTGCAATTTGCTTCATCAAAGCAGATTGGGGGCGGGGGGAGAGAAAGAAAATAGGAGCAACATGTCCTCCCCTTTGCTGTATTCTATCAGAAGCAAGTTAGGCTAGTCCATACTCATGGGCCAGGAGGACACCGTACAGGCTGCAAATGCCAGGATTTGGGGATCACTGGCCTTTGTTTTAGAGTCTGTCCACCACAGTCAGCAAGAGGGGATCAAGGATAGAAGAGGGGGGCAATCCAGGAAGAGGGAACAGCATGTGCAAGAGCACAGAGACACAAGGGACCAAGTCCTAATGAGGGAATGGCCATCTAGGTAGGCATGGCTGACCAGTGCTTGGTTCTGGGCACAAGGGTAGACCAGGAGCATGGGTGGGCCCTGGTGCTGGCACCACCATTGCTGGTAATGGCTTGGGGTCTGTTCCTTGCTCTTGCTTTCCATTTACTCTATTACACAAAGTGAGAGGCATAGCCTGGAACCAGGCGTTTGCACCCTGGGTGCCCGGGAACCTGTGCTTCCAGGAAGGAGGAGAGGGGAGTGGACATCCCCTGCCTTTCCACTGGAGTAGCTCTGTTTCCATCTGTGCAGTTCTGGTGTTCTGCATAAGGTTTTCTTTCAAGAAGTTTCCATGACTTAGAAACAGGTGAAAACACCTATGCTAGCTGCCCTCTGAGACTCCCACCTCTGCTGACCCCACGAAGCTCTCTTATGGTTCTGGTGGGCTTGAGTCTAGGCCAAAACCGAAGATCTTGAGCCAGTCAGCTACGCTGGCAAGTTTTTCCCATCCAGAGTCAGCAGAAAGAGAGACTCAAGTCTGCTCTCAGGTTGGCAAAGAGCTGACTTGTTGAAGTATGGGAAAATCCAGTTCATCAGCGCTGTTTCATTCATTTGCTCCCTGAGTCATTCATTCATTTATTCTTTGGTTCATTCAGGACTCTGTTAGGTAGGTGCTGTTCGGTGTCATCCTGGGGCCTTACCAAGTTCATCTCCAAAGTGTTTGTTAGTGCTGAGCAGGTGAGATGGGAAACTGATCCCAGCCACTTCAGGGAAGTGGGGAGTAATCAGGGCTGTGCACACCTGTGGCTGGCTCTCTGGAGAAGGGGCGCCACGACAGGGACATTGTCTCTCCCTTTTGGGGACCCCACAGAAACAAGTATTTGTGGGAAGAGTGAGGAGTAAAGATTAGTAGAGTGAGGAAGAGTTAACCCATGGGAGAGCGAAGTCTATTTTTGTGATAGGGTTTTAACTTTTTAGATTTGAGAGTTGAATTTTTCTAATCTGGAGTGACCCAGGAAGAAATTTTAGTTGTGTTATGGATAGGCGGTACCCACCTCTCCTGTCACCTCTCTCCCCTCATTTACTGTCTTCCTCTCTGCGTATCTTTAACTTTTATAAAAGATGCTGGTTTTTGTAGGACTCAGAGCAAACAGCTGGTTTGAGTTTTGGAACTATTTGGAACTAACTGCTGCTACCCAGCTGTGAGATCTTGGACAAGTGGCCCAACCATCCTGAGCTCAGGGGTCCAGGAGGGGTTGACCCCCACAATTTCTGAGCCCCTCAAGGCTGTGCCTGGCAGGCTAGCTTCTGTCTAAGTGCTCTGTCTGGAAGCATTAAAATTCATTGTCTTCCCTGGAGCCAACTTTCGGCTCCATTAAACAGCTTGTCCCCGAGGCAGATGGAGCTGGCAAGGGGCCTGTTCTTAAAAGCAACAAGTGGAGTTTGGCAAGCTCACAAAGGCAATCTCCAGGAGGTCCATCCCCCACCCTTCTGGGCAGGGGGTCCAGGTGGGTGGGAAAGGAAGGTGTCTGTCCTGCCCTGAGGGAGAGGGATTACTGACCCTGCAGAGAGGCTGAGAGGGGAAGCCGTCCCAAAGTCAGACCCAGAGCATTGGCAGGAGGCAGCTCCTGTCATTGGGGTCTCACTGGAACAGGTGTGGTGTAGAGGATGTGCAGGGATGGGCTTTAGAAGGACAAGGAAGTCCTCCCAGAAAGAGAAGGGGTAGGGCCATCAGCAGCTGACACTTATCTAGCTCTTACTCTGCAAGTTAGTTACATATGTTATCTCTAACACCCAAATAGCGTGATGCCCCACGGTTCCCTGTTTACAGAGGAACAATGATTGAGACCAATGGACCTATTCCAGGCAGCTCAGCTGGGAAGTGATGGAGCTACGATTCCAAGCCAAATTGGCCTCCAAAGCCCCTCTTTCCCATTGTGCCCAGCTGAGAGAGTCTCAGGGGGGTGGAGGAGGAGGCTCTGTGCATTCCTGGGGCTTGGGAGGGTGGCTGTTTGGTGACCTAGGGCTGCCAGACAAATTCCGTAGACTGAGTTGCTTGAAACAGCGGAAATTTACGCTCTCTCTTAGTTCTGAAGGCTGGACCTCCAAGATCGAGGCTGCTGCTGTCTGGAGGCTGAGAGAGAACCTTCCCCGGGCCTCTCACCCACCTTCTGCTGGTTGTTGGAGATCCTTGGTGGCCCCTGGCCTGCAGGCACATGGTCTGCCTCCATCTTCACTTGGCATTGTCCCCTGTGTGTTCTGTCTTCACATTGTCTCCTTTTGTGTACATCGCTGAGTCCAATTTCTCCTTATAAGGACACTGGTCATTGAATTGGGGCCCACCCTACTCCTCATCTTAACTTGATGACACTTGCAGAGACTCTATGTCCAAATAAGGTCACATTCACAGGTACTGGGTGGTTCGGATTTGAACGTATCTTTTTGGGGGGCACAGTTCAACCCATAACAGTGGGGGTGGCTGGAAGGTGAGGATGGACAGGGAGAAAGGGGTGGGGCAGGAGGGAAGGACTGGTGTCACTTTTGCCTCTTTCTGGCTCCCGTGGCTGTGAGCTGAGGAGGCACATGGTCCTTCACTGCCCATCACCAGCTGGTTCCCCTTAGGCTGGAGAAGCCAAATCCTGGAGGGTTTATAGGCCTTGCTAAGGGCATTGGTCTTATCCTACACAAGGTAGTAGGGAGCCATGGAGGGATCTGGAGTGAGGGTGTGCATGGTAAACCCTGGGAGGATGGTGCCTGGGGCAGGGACATGAGGACTGGTGTGTGTCTAAGATAACAGCCCAGGGGAGCGGAGGAGTGGCTGGGCAGGAATCTAGGTGGTCAGGGAGGCAGGACTTGATCTTGAAGGGAGAGGATTTCAAGATCAATTGTTGAATGAATTGAGGGAACTGATAAGGGTGAATTGTCCCTGGGAGGAGCAGAGAGCAGGGTAGGTAGGAGGGAAACTTAGAGAAAGGGGTGAGAAAGCCAGGTCACTCCATCTCTTCCCAGAGAATATGGGGTTGGAGCCATTAGCATGAAGGTTCCTCCCGTGCTGACATTCCAAGGTTTCTATGATTCTCAGTTGTGTGGGCTGCAGCAATCAGAGAAGGCTTCGTGGGGGAGGTGGGTCTGACTAGGAGGAAGGGAGCAGGAGGCAAGGAAGCGGGAAGACAACCTGTGTGGAGGCTGGGAGCAGGTGGCCCTGTGTGTCCACCGGGGCCAGGCAGGGCTGGCTCTGATGTGCTTGCTTATAGCAGCAGCTCTGGCTATGAAGACGAGCAGTTACCTTCCCTCATCAATATTTCAGTCTCGGCTTCCCACAGCAGCCCCCTCTGCTGTGCCCTCCCTCAGCAGCCTGGGTACATAAAGGGCAGGCTGACACCGTCCCAGCTGGTGGGCTTGCAGGGTGGAGCCTCAGGAAGCCTTCACATCTGTTTGTATCATCACACAAATGAGACTTCTTGAAACCCAGCCCCCTGCCCCCCTGCCTCACCCTCTCCCTGTCCCCTCCCCTACAAGTCTTTATGATTTGTTGTTAGGGAAAGCTGGAGGGGGTGAGGGCTCCTTATTCTCTCAATGAAGCTAGTCTGGATTGTAACCAATTCCTGCAAGTCGGAGGCTCTCATGTCTGTTCCCTCCCTCCCACCTCCCCAAAGCCTATGAAATTAATTATGTTGCATTGCTATCACTCTCTCCCCTTAGACAGAAATGCTCACTCCAAGTCCTCAGGCACTAGGAGAATCCCTAATAGAGACTTTTAAACAATGATTTTGCTTTCCTATGTGAATGACTGTTTCCTAAGCAAGTCTGTCACAAACCCATCCTAATGGTGCAGTTTATTCTGCATCAGGGTGGGTGTGGAACCCCGTCTGGATGGTGGGCTTTGCAGGGCAGGGCTGTGTTTGCAAGGTTGCATTCCCACTGGGAGGAAGGAGCTGGGCTTCCCCATATCAGCAGTGGGGTGGGGGTGGGAAGGATGCTTTCTCTTCTGTGCTTCCAGAACACCATGGGGACTCGTCTTCTAGCCCTTTTGGGCTTAGAGACCTCCCTAGATATCTCCCTCTTGAAGCTATGAACTCTGGGACAGGAATATTACTTTGGGCTTCTTTGTTGTTTGTTTTTAAATCACTGAATCCTCAGAGTCTAGCACGGTATTCAGCATATAGTAAATGTCCAACAAGTCCATTTATCCATTCATTTCTCACTCATTGAGTACCTACTATGTGCCAGACTGCGTTCCAGGTACTAAGGATGTACCAGTGAATGAACAAAGTCCCTGCCCTCATGGAGTTTCCCTTCTGGTAGAGAAGACAGACCATCAATAAGTAAACACCTGCCTGGTAGGCAATGTAGCCTGGGGTCATGAATGCCATTCAGTCCGGGTTGGGGAAACAAGAGAGGAAGGCCTCTCTGAAGAGCAGCAGAGATGAAAGAAGTGGAAAGGGGTGAGCCGTGGGGAGTGCTAAGGGAAGAGTGTTTGTGGCCGAGGGAAGGCCAAGGTGAGGTGAGGATGAACTGGGCATGTTACAGGAAGGCTGAGACTGGAGTGGAGTGGGAGAGGTAGGCAGATGTAGCTCACGTAGGGTCTTAAGGTCAAGGTTGGGGTTTAATCGATTATAATCCAGGATCTAGATGCACATCAAGGGGCTGTAGGAGACTGAGTCAGTACTGGGAAAAGATAAGGACATCTGTGTTAATGTCATTCTACTCTACCTTGTCTGCGGTTTGCTCTCTATGTAGAGAGGCATCACTTTACAGTTCATCTAGGAATTCCACATAGTGGAGCAATGGGAGGTTTGGTTGAGCCATAATGGGGGCTCATTGTAACTTGCAGGAATTTAGCCTCAGGTGGAGTGAATTCAGTGTATGCATCTGGAGATGGCCCGGGCCCAGCAGCCAGCACTGTACTTCGTGGCACTTCATAGTTGGGTACCAGAAAAGGCACCAGACCTGAACTTGGAAGATAATGGGTCTAGTTCCAGTTCCCCACTTACCGAGTGATCGTTAAACCTCTACAAACTTAGTTTCTGCAGCTAATGGCCTCATTCTGCTTATCTTTAATGAGACTGAAAACCCTTAGCAAACTATCACCACTGTGTCCTCCATATAAACCCCTCTTCCAGACCGACTGTGAGCTCCTTGAAGATGGGGGCTGCATTTTTATGCATCCTTGTGTCTCCGGGACTTAGCAGAATTCCCGAGTACTCATTGGATTTCTTGTGAACTGAATTCTGGTGTGGTCAGCTGTGGAACAGAAGTGTCACATCACCATGGAGTGTCACATCACCTGGGAGGGGAGCGCTAAAACTGGAGCCAGAATCCCAGCTCAGTCTTTAAGGGGATTGGCTTTGGGCAGGTCCCTTAAGCTCCCTGTAGTGCTTTTTCTCATCTGTGAGATGAGTAGGATAATTTTACCAGGATTGTAAGGATTTAGGATCCTTGTGAGGACCAGATGGAGAAATAGGTATGAGTTTATGGTACTGACTGTTATTCCGTGACCCCCAAATAGCAAGGCTTATTGAAGGTAGAAATTCGCCTCTTATAAAACAGGCCTGATGTGCAGCTCTCTGTTTCCAGAGGCCTCTCCCATCTTGTTGCTCTGCCCCTTGAGAGTTGTTCATATCTACATGGCCCACCAGGGCTCTCTGCTGCACCCCTGTTCCTTGCAGGGGAAGGGGAAACAGTGACAGCAGTTGGTGTGCCCACATCCTACTGTCCAGAACTGGCCCATGTGGCCTATTTCTCACTCCAGGGGGTCTGAGGAATCTAGTCTTTATTCTAGGTGCCCCTGGTGCTGACTCACTTTCTAGCACAACGAAAGGAGGCAAGGTCAGATCTGGGGGACCAAAGTCAGGCCTCTGAAACAGCAAAATAAAAGAAATGGAAACGATTCAGGGGTCACTCGCAGCTTGAGTTGGCAATGATTTTTCTCTGCTGGAGTCTAATTGAAAACAATACCTTGTATTTTCTGGGCTGTGATTTTTGTCATTGGTGCTTGCTCTGTGCCAGCCACTAAGGGCTCCCTCTAGACGATCTCCAGTTAATCCTCACAATAGTCTTACAAGGACTCATTGAAAGGTCCATTTTTGAGATGAGGAGACTGAGGCTTAGGGAAGTCAGAAGAGGGACTTGGACGTGGGAATGCTGGGCTCCATGTCAAACACTCTCAGGACTTCACACTGCTCAGTCTCCTGGTTTCAGTTCCATGGTTTCTGGCCTCCGTCCTGGCTGGCATCCCATTTCTAGGAATACCTTTGACATGGAGGGTGATGACACTAGTGTTCAGTTGGTGGTTTTCCTGGCAATGCCGTATCCACATGTAGTGGAATCTGATGGCAAAAATGGGCTTTGGGGAAGGGGGTGTCTGCTATCTGGCGGGAGAGGGCTACAGGTTCCACAGAGGCTGGATGTGCAGGGCAGGGAAAACTGGCTCCAGGTGGATGGATGTGGTTTGGAAATAAAAGTTTTCTTGGGATGGAGACTCCCTTCTGCCGTCAGGGATCACATGTACTATGAAACAAAGACAACGAAGCCATCTTCCATCTGTACCTAAGCTTGTCTTGTAGGAAACAGGTGCAGGGCCAGAGCCCATGGCCTTTCAGAGTCCCTGCTGGCCTAGAGGGAAGCTGAAATTTCCGGGGGTTATAATGACTGCAGCTTTCCTATCACTTTGCATATTGCTCACGTTTAGTGTGTTCAGAATTCAGCACAGATTTCTCAGCGATATTGAAATTATTATCCAATGAAAGGTTAGACGGGTATGTTCCGGTTTAGTCTCAGGATTTTAGAGGTCAAGGGGCTTTGACATGGTTTAGTCCAATCCTCACCTCACAGGGGACCAGGGAGCCTACCCAGGGACTGTGGCTAAGTTAAGGCTTGGTCTCTGGAGGCCCCACTTGCACAGGTGGAGGGACAATGCTTTGTGACTTCTCATGCCTCAAATAGGGGACAGAGGGGACACGTCATGGCAGTTGAGCATCTTTCTGCATCTTGGCACCTTCTCCAAGTGCAGAGAGATGTTTTTGATTCTCTGCTCTATTTGCTTAGCATTTTGGTGCCTCCATCTGTGAATGGGCCTGGACTGGGGTTGTTGTGAAGTGTAGGCGAGGTGACAGCTTAGTCTGTGCTTAGACCACGTCCTGCGTGAAGTAAGCACCCGTAGTGTCAGTCAAGATCTCTTCCGCCCAAACCTGTTCCCTGCTCTTTCTCTGGATCATGAGCTACTAAGGAAGCTTGGGCACCTTCGTCTTTCTCATTCATCCTTGTATTTCCTGGCACACACCCTACACTTTTAAAGACATTTTCTGTTTACCGTGACCACCTCCAGTGCTCTATGCCTGGATCCTTCTGTAATCATAGCAGCCTTTCATCCCTAAGCTTCACTTTAGCTTGTCCTGTAGCTTCCGCACTACTTGACCTTTTCCATGATTAACTGGAATAAATAAACCTACCCTGCCCAGGCCTGGGTTGGCCCTATAAGGAGTGGTGGAGATTGGCGCCTTGTCCTGGCTTTGGTGGGTGGTTTTTAGAGCACAGGAAAGGGACTGATGATTGTGCTGGAGTCCCTGGGTTGGGAAGGTACAGGGGAGGCTCTGCCTGGCCGGGAGGGAGTCGGATGGTGCATGTCCTCCTGGAGATCAGTTGTCATGTGGCTCCAGAGCCAGTGCCTGGTTGCCCTTGTGTGGGTGATCCTGGGGCCCAGCCCTACTAAGGTGAGACTGGAGTGTGTTCTCAGGACGGTTATTTGAGAACTATGTGGGGATGCTGAGGAGGCATCGAGGGTAAGTTAGACTCAGTCTCGCCCTCTGGGAATGCCAGCAGGACCCTGTTTCTCTCTGATGTCCCTCCCTTCCTGTAGCTCCAAGGACCAGCACACCCTAAAGTGGGCTGAGGCCTGAGCTTCCCCACTGCACCTCCTCCACGTGTCTTCCTGGTTCAGCAAACACTTGTTGCTTCCCTTGGGGGACCAACCCACCTGGGCATTACAGAAGCCCACACTCTGGAGTCCGGAGGCTTGTTGTGGCCCCTGGCTCTGCCTCTCTCAGGCTTCCGATCTGGGACAGCCTCTGACTGTTTAAGGCTTTGGGGGCCTAGTCCCCTCCCCTTGGCAAACCTCATCAAATCTTACCTCTTTTCTCCCCAAGTCTGCCTACGGGTGGGATTGT
The DNA here is from genome assembly GCA_963574655.1 of Perodicticus potto. Classification (NCBI taxonomy): domain Eukaryota; kingdom Metazoa; phylum Chordata; class Mammalia; order Primates; family Lorisidae; genus Perodicticus; species Perodicticus potto. Next base: position 9,843 of record CAUYRH010136361.1, on the reverse strand, counting down.
CAAGATGGGAATCAATGATCCTTCGCCAATGTATGATTTATCCGCCAATAAGATATTTGCCTTTCATGTGCAGGGGTGATTGCAACAGTCAAGACTTAAAACCTTCCCTGTGGCAAATGGTGACAGCAGCAGAAACAGCTGTCGATGGTTCTGTACTCCCACACTGGAAGGGACCCTAGAGACACCCTCCGCAGTCTCCATGTTTTCTGGGACTTTTATAAATGGTCTATTTGCCTGTTAGCCTGTGGCTCAGGAAGTCCCTAGTGGCAAGACTCTCTGTTACCGGTATGTGGGGAGTCTGCAGGTCACAGGGCCAAGAGGTGAGGGACACAACAGGCAGAGCTGGGGGGGTGACCAGGTGGCTCTGGCGTAGCCAGCACAGCAGATGGGAAGCCCTGGCTGGTTAGGACACTTGGTGCCTGGAGCTTTGCTGTGCTTCTCGGCAGTCCCTTGAGATGGGGCAGGTCTCTGGATCATCTCTTACTGATGAACCATTCTTTTCTAGAGGAGCCAAAGCATGTCCCTTGGCTGTGCTCGCCACAGGAAGTGGCGATGGGTGCTGAGAGGTGGGGACAGAGCCTGCAGACCCCTGCCTGCCACGTTTCTCGTGGAAAGGGGGGTGTGCAATGTGGACGCCACATTTGCATTCCTTCACGCTTCCCTTTTTGGCTCCACTTCCAAGGGCCTGTCTGAGTTCTAGATATTCTGGCCGTGTGCCAAGCCAACTTGGGGCAGGACGTCCCGCGGAGAGACTGCAGTGAGCAAAGAACGAGGACTTGGAGGCCATTCCTGGCCCTGTGACCTTTATGAGAGTTAACCTCATGAGTCTATGCCTCAGTTTCACTGCTGCAGTGGGAATCTAGAATATTCCTTAGGGAGAGGTTTTGAGGCTTCTCTTGATTCTCTGAAAATTATTTCTCTCTCTATTCCCTCCCCTAAGCCCTATCTCAGACTATAAAAGTCATTATTGTCACTTGTGTGAAATTCTCTTTTCTTTTTTCTAAGTTGCATCAAGGGGGTCTGTCTATAAAATGAAAGCTGCCCATAACAGAAATAATTTTAGACTCTCACAGAAGTTGCTGTGACTCAGCAGCTTGGTTTCTCATGCTGGGAAATCATTCCTTCATCTCACCAGGTACTGGCGGAGGAGAAACTTCGTGACTCCCACCTGCGGGCCCGTGGTTCATGCTTACAAGGAGCTTATGCTAGTGGGTTCTGGAGGGATCTTCTCAACACAGATAACATTTTCCCTCTGTTGTCAGCAAAGGGACTCCCTTTGAACCCATAAGTATAGCTCTTATAACTCAATGCTCAGAGCCTTTGAACTCACAGGTCTTTAGAGATTCTTAGTTACCCTCTGTTTGGAACTCAGCTGATTATATAGGATCTTAGAAGTATCAGGAGGGCATTGTGAGCTGACCTAGGGACCAGGGGATCCCTACCCCTTCATGTGACTACTGCAGATATCACTAATGGATCCCAGCACCTTTCTCTGTGTTGGGGATGAATGGAACCTTACAATCTCTTTCTCACAGGGCCTGAGACTGAGAAAATCTATGACAGTTATAGTAATTGAGACCCACAGCCTCAAGGAAGGTCTTATTTTAGGGGAGTACCCCCCTACACACACACACACGCACACACCCCGAGTTTTGCAGACTGGTCCTGATGAAGAAGCTTGTAAAGTCTCCCCACCCTCTCTTCCCCCCATACCTTTAAATCTGAACTTCTCCACTAGGACCAATTTGTACAACTTGCCAATGTCTCTAAATGTTCTATCACACTGATAAAACATCATGGCCACTCGAACCGACCAAGTGAGAGCTGCAGAAATCTTTGGGAAGTTGAGCCGTGTGGGTCAGATGGGCCCCGTTCCCTGTAACAGGAAAAATGCATCTGAGATGGAGGTTGACTGGCAAATGGGTAGACAAGAAGGCACAGTTACAAAGTGCCTTCCAGATTCAGTCAGATCTGGCAGAAAATGCAATCTTGTCTTGGAAGGCAGAGAAAGACCTGTTTTAAACAACTAGTTTCTTTTTGGGTAGAAGGGTGTTCCCCGGGGGACGTCTGTGGGGCTTGTGTCATTGTGCTCCCTCCTCCAGGAACCTTTCCTCTGCTCTGTCCCAGCTAGTTTCTCTGCCGTGGAGACACTTTGTCTTGTTCTGGGTGATACATTCCTAGCTTCCCTCTGCCTAGAGCTCCATTGTGATTCTTTTGCACATGCCTGGTGGTCTGGGGCAGGGGTCCAGCCCACACAGGGACCTGATCAGCTGTGTGGAAGGATATGAATGTTTGTGTCCCCCCCAGAGTCATATGTTGAAACCCAGTCTCCCCTGCAGAGCCCTCATGAATGGGGTCCGTGCCCTTTTAAGAGAGACCTGAGGGGGATCATTTGCCCCTTTCCTCCACATGAGGAAAGTTCCCATCTGTGTGGAATATACCCTCACCAGACACTGAATCTGCTGCTACCTTGATCTTGGACTTCCCAGCCTGCAGAACCGTGAGCAGTAAATTTCAGTTGTTTACAAACTGCCCAGTCTCAGGTATTTTGTTACAGCAGCAGGAATCGGCGAAGGTAGAGGTCAAACTTCTGCATGCACTTGTGGCGGTGGAAAGGTCGGGCTGGGCCCCATGACCAGGGCCGCTGTTGAGGGCTGGGGTCTCCTTGCCTCCCAGCCTGGTGAATGGCTCAGTGCTGCCTGGGGAGAGGAGTCAGACCCTCCTCCTGCTCTGCTGTCTGGCAGCCACTGTTGCCATGGAGCAGCCCAAGGTCCTGTGCCAGTGGGCCTCCGTCCTGCTGTCCTTGCAGCAGCTCTTCTGTCTGCCCCCTCAGCCCTCAGCCCGGCTGTGGGATGGGCATGGAGGAGGGCAATGCCAAGCCTGGCCAATTTTAATCGAATTGTCTTTGCTATGCATTCACTGATGAGCCATAAGTCGGCAACTTCCAGCAGAGCCGAGATGGGGAAAGAACACCTGGTTCCCTAGTTGCTCCCTGGTGCTTAGAACGGCATCTTGATATTTTACAAATGTGACTGTGTGGGCTGCTGAAGTACAATGACAGCAGCAAACTGTCATCTTTTTCCATCACTTACCATGTGGTTTGCACGTAAGTCTGAAGGCCTTATTCTTCCCATTTTCCAGGTAAGGAAACTAAAGCTCAGAGAAGTTAAGTAACTTGCCCAAGGTCACACAGTGAACAAAGGCAGAGTCGGGATCCAGTCCCAGGCAATGTGGCTTTATAGTTCCTGCTCTTAACTGCTGTTTTGTGCTGCCTCTCTGCTTCTAAAATAAAAGCTGAAACCTACCTTTGGAGATCTTGAAAATAAAAGTAAGTCATTAGCTGTTTAAGGCAGTGCTGTTTTATGTATATAGCTACATTTATTAAATACTTACTGAATAAAGGTACCTAAGACTGTGGGCAGGGAATCTTCTAAGTGTTTCCACATAATAGTTCGTTAATCCCCACAACACCCCTGAGAGGTAAGGATTAAAATTATCATTCCCATTTTACAGATAGGTAAACAGGCGTGGAGGGGTGTTCAGTAACCAATCTGCAGTCACAGAGCCAGGCTGGGAACTCCATAGTCTTGGCTGTAGTTTCCACACAACCTGAAACTATTAGGAGATGAAACAAAATTCCACAAACTTCTCTACGAGGTTCTCTGGCAGAAGGTGTCCTAGGGCTAGCTAGACAACCTCCCGTAGGTTGTTTCTAGAACTCAATTTATCAGACTCTGCCTTTCATATTCTGAACACGTAAGGATGCATGACAAATACAACTTGTTGGATTCGTTCCAAGGAATTATCACCAGGATTTGTGGACCATTTGCTTAGACGCCACTGTCCTTCTGGTCTCAGTTTTCCGTTCTGAGCAGTTACTTTCAAAACCTAGAGGAAGGCCTCAGAGGATGTCTGATTCTGTTGTGTAATCCTCATCACACGGAGCTCTGCGGCCGAGCTTGTCATGGGCCGTTGGGCACGGTACGTGTGCTGGAAATGGAATTGTGACACCTCAGGTCAGGACACAGTGGAGTGGGAGATCCCACACTAGGGATTTGGGGTCCAGACTCTGCGGGATGCCTCCCAGGTTCCCTTAGCCACCTGTCTGGTCCAGCTGGCAGGGTCCCTGGGGATAAGTCCTGGTGTCCCAGATAACGGTGGTACAGGTGGGATGAGGCTGCCATGCTGTGCCGGGAGTCTCCAAACCTTGGCTTTTTTTGAGGTTCATTGCTCAGAGCAGCCTCTTGGTTCTGCTTCATAATCTTCCTTTCCAGTTGGAGGGAGAGGACAGTGTTGCCAAATGAACTCCCTTTGCATGTGGTCGGAGCGCTGGGCCATCTGAGCAGCCTCCACCGTGGAACAGTGCGCTGCTAAATTCAGACAGAGACAGTTAACGGTCTCGACATATCTGACAACCTACAAACCCAACATACCCTGTGGTTTGGTCTTTGCAGTGATGCCAGAGGGGCTGTGAGCATCTGTGAGCTCGGCTGTAATGTGGTCCATCTGGAGGATCTCAGTGAAACCGGTGACTGTCCCCCAACCCCCCCACCTAAGGGTTAAGCTTCACAAGAGCCCGGTTCAGTAGCCTGTTTCTCTCCACCCACCCTGTTTATTCTCCTGCCATCACTGTCTTCGTTGTTATTGTTGTCTAAGGGAAAGTTGACTCATTTTTAACATTTCACAAGCCGCCTCCTCCCACCGGTAGGTGTGTGAGCAGATGGGGATTTTGCTGTCTGCACACCCTCACACGCCCCGCCGATCCCCTTCCTACCTTTGTAGTGCCGTGTGGCCCACCCGAGCCACGCGCCCTCTCTCTGTCCCATCCACGCATCTTTCTCAAATCAAGCACTGAGCTCGCTGGTGAGGAGTGCGAGATGACTTCCGAAAGACGCCCACTCCTCTCCTTCCTTTGGGGGAAAAATGGGCCAGGCATGTAGTGTCAGGGACGCAGAAGCGAGTACACAGGGTTCCTGCCCCCAAGCAATTCATGAATTTAGAAGGAGTGGCCCTAACGTGGACATTAATAATTGCTGCAGGTTGAATCTCAGCCCGTGCGGGGCACAGTGTGCAGCCTGAATGACGTCTACCACCAAATCCTTGCAATCACCCTATGGGCTTAGGATTCTTCTCATTCCAGAGATGAGGGAATCGGATAATTGGCCGAGGTCACACAGCTAACAGGTGGTAGATTCAGCAGTTCGCCATCAGGGACAAACGGTGTTATTATTAATCATAAGGTTTACTGAATGCCTGCCGTGTCCCCTGTGCCAGGGCTCACACACGTGTGCTGTCAGTGTCCGTGATAGGCTGTGAGGACGGTTTGATCAGAGAGAGTCAGGACTTGCCAGGATTACACGGGAGGAAGTGGCCGCTTGCGACTGTTTGATTCTAGAACTTTTGGGTTCCTGAACCCTGGGCTATATCACCTCTTGTCAAAAGAGTGTAAGATTTATTGTTGCATCCTGCCACTTGGTAGTGCTATTTAAAATGACTTTAGGACCTTAGGCATAAACTGGGATGTCCCCAGGGTGGCTGGGTTTTATGTTCACCCAAAATAGGTTGTACAATTAAGTCAACAAGTGTTTTCTGAGCACCTGCTGTGTGCCAGACTCACCCTGAACAGAAGAGGCCCTGAGAGCAAGCCATTCTCAGGGTGTGGACCGTGCTCTGAGGAAACATTTGCAGCGGGTTAAGGGATGTGCCAGGAAGGTCCCCCTGGGGCCCATGTTAATCTGAGTAAAGGGGGCTCTTGACTGAGGCAACTGAAAAGGCAAAGAAAGACCTGGGAGCAAGAACCCCTGGACATTTGAAGGAACAGAAATTCGGGGGTGTGTTCTGAGATCTGTGAGCCGTTCTGTGGCTGCAGGGCAGCATCCGTGGGGTTGGAGGGGTGTGTCTGCATACTGGCCTGCGTGAGCTGCCTGGCTGGACAAAGGACCCCGAGCTGCTGTGTGGCTCCTCGATGAGGGAGACCCCTGCTTTATCTGAAGGGCCTCGTGCTCTTTCATCCCTCAGCAGTTGCTTGATAATTGTTTATTGAAGAACCCTTGGCCTCTGGAGAAACTCACAGTTGAAATAAATAAAAGGGCTGGCTTCTCTAAAATTTATTCTTGTCACCTTGAAGCCAAAGGGCCCTGATTTGTAATCGCAGGGTGGATGGCATGTGTGCACGCGTCTTGGTCTTTAATCACAGAAGCATGGAAATTGTTGCTGCTTAGATTTCTTCTTTCCCGAGTGCAGCTTGTCCACAAGCAGAGTCCTACCAAGCGTGATGGTGGTTAGCATGCAGTAAGCGCCCACTGTGTGCTTCTCACAGGCCTGCGCACTATCCGTGCATCAGCCCATTTTGTCCTCACAAGACCTCTGACCCAAGTACTATTTCTTTTCCCACGTTGAAGATATGGAAGGTGAGACCCAGAGAGGTGAGAGAGAAAGAGCCGGGGGTCACACAGTTGGGAGTACAGGGGCTGGAATCCCTGACACTTACAGCAGCCTTAGAGGCAGACGGGGCCGGTATCATCAGGCCCATTTTGCAGAGGAGGAAGACAGAGGTGCGGTGATAAAAGGGTGTGGAGGAGGGTTGAGCGTGAAATCTGGGTGTTCTGGGTCTGACTGATGGTCCACTAGAACGGGAAAGATGGTGGAACTGCACACGTGCGCCTGGCTGATACTCATTCAAGGATTCGGTCAAGGGCCCCCTTGAAGTTGGAATAGAGCAACGGGCGTCTGAACTGGAGAGCAGAGTGGGAGTAGCTGTGGCCACACCCTCTGGTCATTTTCAAAGTTGGTCATGGTCTGAGTCTGGTTCATCACCACCTTCTGTTCAGCCCGCTGTTCCCAGACCCTCTGATACATCCCAGGTCCCCCAAATCACCTGGAACATTTTTAAAAGGGCAGGTTTCCAGGCTCTGAGGTTGGCCTAGTAAATCGGGATCTTGATTCTGGGAGCAGGGAATCTGCATTGATACGACGCTGGGCCATCTGAAGGGCACTCAGGTTGGAGAGCCACTGGTCCAGACCTCAGTGCTGAGGCCCCAGAGGGGTGGAGGTGGAGTTTGTCTAAGGTTCTGGGTATGATGCTTAACCCCGGTTACCTCTGGGCCAGGGGAGAGGTTATTGTCATACTCCCCAGACACCCTGGGGACATGCTGGAAATACCTCGCTGACTGGCTGTTTCTATTTTGCATCAGTGTGATTGTTGTGTCTGCCTCCTTTTCTTTTTGTATTTAAAAAATGTGGCAAAATATACGTCACATAACGTGACCAATTTTAACCATTTGTAGGTGTACTGTTCAGTGGCATGAAGTACAGTCACCTTGTTGTATATGCAGCCCAATCTTGAGGGCTCCTTTTGGAAAATTCTGGGAAGGAATCTCTGTGCACACCCTGGGTGCTTAATAACTGCTTTCAGATGACCGTAGAGCAGTGGGATTGTTGGGGTGATGGAGTACATTATCACACAGTAAGTCAGCATTCAGCATTCCCGCTCCGGACTTTCTTAGCAGGAACTTAACCTCAGTCTGAGACACTGGTGAGCTATGTTTAACGCTCCATTTCTATTTCTGAGTGAGGCAGGATGATGAGTTCATTGTCTGGTCAATGCCAAGGGCAACTTCCCCTGCCAACCCCAGGCTCCCGTGGTAGAATAGAGGAGCCCTCTGAAAAAGCCAAGCTTCTCTCCTATGTGTATGTCAGGGAAGGGCAGCCCACAGTCTGGAGCAAGAAATCCAAGTGCTGCTGACTCAAGACCGACTTGATTGAGAACCCAACAAATGGGCCTTTTTAGATGGAAGAGGAGATTTTTCTTACCATGTGTCAATAAAAGACCTGTCGACAATCTTGTTATACATTTCACCCCGCTGACTTCTTAAGTACAACAGCACTCCTGACCCATTTACCTTTTTCGGTGTATTTGGGTTTATTTCTGTGGTTACCAGGCACTGAGGAAAGCTCACAAAAGCCGGCCTGTTTGAGCTGGAGCATGTTGCCAGTGGAATTTTGGTGAGCTTCACAGTGGCGGAGGGGAGGGCATTAAATCAGAGAGTGGACTGAAAGACACAGAAGTATTGGATTCTGTAGCTGGAAGAGACCTTACATGGGCTTCGTTATAGGTGAGGAGAGCGTGACCCAGAAAGGGAATGGTCCTCACCTAAGGTCACATTTCCAGTTAGGAACTCGGCCTGCCAATGGCTTCTGGTTTCCAAGGCTGGGGACTTTCCACTGCATCAGACCTTCTTTGTCCTTGAACTTGAGTTCCATTGAACTAGTGGGCTTGTAGCATAATAAACCTGAAGATAAGTTCTCCTGAATCGAGTGTTCTTTCCAAATTCATTTAGACCTTTGGTGACTTCTCCATTATTCATTTCCTGTATTTGGGTAGAATCAATCTTGGCTTCCGAGCAGACTTTTCTGCTGGAGTCTCTTTCCTAAGATGGTTATCTTTCTGATTACATTTTCGGAACCCCTGCCTCTACTCCGGGGAGAGTTCTGGGTATGTTCGCTCTCTCTCCAGGATGGCAGCACAGTGGGTTCAAAAGTGAACTGAGTCATCAGCGTTGGGGATGGTTTATCCTGTCCCAGAATGCTGGTATTATTTAGTCCTTGTCCTTGTAGTCTGGGAAGTGATTCGGATGTAAGCTACAGACTGAACTTAGCAGAGCTGTCTGTAAAGTTTAAGGCTCTTGTGACTTGCAAGTATCTCAGCATCAGAGCTGAATTAGGGAATGCACCAAATATGAAATGTTTACTGGGGGCCTGTTTGTGCCTGGCCGTAGTCAAAATAGGAGGTACCGAAAGAAATTTGACAAGGGTTCTGATGGGAAGAGGCACTGATTAAGTGCCCAGATACTTTTCAAGGGGCTTGGTTACAAACTCCTGCTTCCTAGTTACCCTTTCAGAATGAGAGAGACGCTTGAAGAAGAGCAGAAGCCCTGACTGCCCCTCGAGCTCAGCGAGGGCTGGGCTTCCTTCATTCCTGTGCTCATAATACTATGCACGTGCTCAGTGAATATTTGGTTCTATGCCCGTCCCATCTTTTTGTTTTAAACCTTCATACAAGACGTAACCATCATTTAGAGGAGGTAGACCTAGATTTAGGTCTAATTTATCTGGGTTTGAGTCTTGCTGCCCTATCACTTAGCTCCCACCCTTGGATAAATCACTTGATGTCACTTAGCCTTCATTTTTCATCAGTAGAATGGATTCATCTTGACCTTGGGTGCCGCACTTAACCTGTCTAGCCTGGGATTTCTCATCTTTAACATGACAGGCAGTGAGGATGAGTGTGAAATGCACAGTGGTAGGTATTCGTTATTGTTATTCCCATGCCAGGAGTGGGCTACTGTCTAATTGTTTTATCTCAAATGAAGTTTCAAAAGAATGAATAGATCCCAAGGTTGGCAACTTTCTATTGCCAGGGAGTGGAAGTACCTCCCCTTCATCCCCACACTCCCAGCCCTAATTCTATTGTCTGATTACCCCCCAGCCAGCACTGTACCCCAGACATGCAGCGTCATTTGCATAACGTAATGATAGATAAAAGCTAAATGTCTGAGAATCTTATCTGGCCATATCAGTCTGAGCAGAGAGGATGTTTGGGCCCATCTGCTGTTCTTGAATCATCTGGATCAATCAACACACTCTCTACTAGCTTTGATCATCAAAGGATACAGGAAACCTTTATTTATTTATTTATTTATTTATTTTTTTTTTTTTTTTGAGACAGAGCCTCAAGCTGTCACCCTGGATAGAGTGCCGTGGCATCACAGCTCACAGCAACCTCCAACTCCTGGGCTCAAGCGAGTCTCCTGCCTCTGCCTCCCAAGTAGCTGGGACTACAGG
>CAUYRH010136360.1:0-14007 GCA_963574655.1 Perodicticus potto | reverse complement strand
ATGATTCATTAGTTTGTTGATGTGTTCTCTCTTTTTTTTTTTTTTTAAATAGGCATCTAATGCAATATAATTCCTTCTTTGGGCTGCTTTTGTTGTATGCCACTGGGTTTGGTAGCTTGTAGCTTCATTGTTGTTATGTTTGAAACATTTAGCAGTATCCTCTTTTATCTCTTCCTTGACAAAATTGTCATTCAGCATAAGATGGTTTAATTTCCTTGCCTTTGTGTGGGGATAAAAAAAATTTGTTGGATTTAAATTCCACCTCTATTGTCCTGCAGTCTGAAAAGAGAGAAGGTATAATTTAAATTCTTTTAACGTTTTGGAGGTTTGACTTCTGTCCTAGGATATGATCTATTTTGGAATACGTTCCATGTCCTGACGAGAGGAACATATATCCTTTAGCTTTGGGATGGTATGTTCTGTATATGTCTATTAAACCCATTTGTCCTAGGATCACATTTAAGTCCCTTATTGCTTTGTTTAGTTTCTGTTTAGAAGATATGTCCCATTCTTGCAGGGGAGTGTTAATGTCTCCAGCTATTATGGTGTTATAGTATATCTTATGGCTTAGACTCATCAAGGTCTGTTTCATAAATCTGGGAGCATTTAAGTGGGTGCATAAATATTTAGAATTGCAATGTCCTCTTGCTGTATTGTTCTCTTGACAAGTATGAAGTGACCATTTTTGTCTTTCTTAACTTTAGTTGCTTTAAATCCACTTGTATGTGAAAAAAAGATTGCAATCCCTCTTTTCTTCTGATTTCCATTTGCCTAAAATATTGTTTTCCATCCCTCTACCCTGAGTCTTGATTTGTCCTTCAATGTTAGATGTATTTCCTGGAGACAGAAATAGATGGCTTGTGCTTTTTATCTAATCAACCAGCCTGTGCTTCTTCAGTGAGGAATTTAAGCCATTAACATTTACTGAGAGGATTGATAAGTGCAATGGAATTCTACTCATATTATTTTGTGGAAGTCCATTGCTTAGTTTTATACTTTGTACCTTTGTGGGGGCTATGTTTTTTCCTTTAGTTTTTAGGTGTTTACTTTTCTGATGGGCCATTGTGATGGTCAGTGTGGAGAATAGGTCTAAGTATTTCCCATAGAGCTGATCTTGTGGTGAATTTCCTTAATGTTTATATATCAGTAAAAGATTTAATTTCTCCATAGATTTTGAAGCTTAGTTTAGCAGGATACAGAATTCTGGCCTGAAAATTGTTTTGTTTAATAAGGTTAAAGGTAGATGACCATTCTCTTTTGTCTTGGAAAGTTTCAGCTAAAAAGTCCATTGTCACCCTCATGGATCTGTACCTGTAGGTCAATTGGTGCTCACTCCTGGCTGCTTGCAGAATTTTCTTTTTTGTCTTGACTTTTGAGTGATTCATTACAATGTGTTTTGGAGAGCTCTGTTTGTGTTGAGATAATCCAGGGCTTGATATCCCTGTAAAAGGAGTGTGTTGGAATCTTAAGTGATACTTGGGAAATTTCATTTATGATATCCTCCAATAGGGCTTGCTTTAGGACATTCTTCGTCCCCTTCAGTGATACCTATAATTTGTATGTCTGAACCACTTTGTGAAGTTTCATAATTCTCCAAGTGAGCTATCTGTTTTCTCTCTCTTCTTTTCTGCCTATTTACCTGCCTGGGTTAGTGGAAGAGCTTTATCCTCTAGCTCTTAAATTCTTCCTTATCTGTGGTCTAATCTGTTATTGATATTTTCTACTGCATCTTTACATTCCCTGATTGACTTCTTCATTTCTTTAAGCTCTGCTGTATTCTCTCTATAGTTTTCATATCTTTTATCCATTTTTTTGGTTCTGTTTGGATTTCCTTTTGATTATTATCCACTTTCTCATCAATTCCCTTTCTTGTTTTTTTCATCAGTATTTTAAATTCCCTTTCTGTCATTGCCGTTATTTCTTTATAGGTGGAATCCTCTGTGCAAACTACTTCATGAACCCTTGGGGGATTGCTCTGTTCTGGTTTTTCATGTTGTGAGATTTTTCTGGTGATTTCTCTTTATGCATGTTTTCCTCTTGTTCACTTCCTTCCCCTACTTTTTCCCCTCACTACCTGCTTCACTTTAAAGTACCTTCTCTTTGAGCTTAGGTGTTGAAGTGGCCTTTTGTTATAAGACCAAAAGGAAGAGAAGGATAAAAAGAAGGAAAAAAGGAAAGAAAATGATAAAGAAAAAAAAGCGTGGAGAAAGCAAAGAATTGAAGAAAAAGAGAGGAAGAGGACAGAAAGAAAGAGGCAGGAGAAATGGTGTTCAGCAGGGTGCATTGACACACACTCGCATTCCAGAACTTTGGGGGGTGGCAGACTGAGTGGGTCCTTCCGGGTCAGGAACTCCTTATCAGCCTGGGCAAAAGCAAGATCCCACTTCCACCAAATATAGAAAAAATAAGCAGTATGTCAAGAGTAGGGACCTACCAATATTGCCTTTCTAAAGGCCAAAGCTAGAAGGGCATTCTAGACCATGATTTCTCGGCCTACTTGAGCTTGACCAATGTCATGACCCTCCAGCCCTCAGATAAAAGAAAACATAATAAAAATAGATAAAGAGATTAAAAATACAACTATATAAAATGAAGAAAATAAATGGGATATCTTAGTTGTTTTATGAGAAATTTATGTGGGAAAAATGAGAAAAGTAGAAAAATATCTACTGAAAAATGGGGAAAAATGGGAGCACTAAAAAAGAAAGAATAAAGGGGGCTAAAAGCTGTAACAAAAATGGAAGACCACTTACTATTGAAGAAAGTAAAAATGAAAAAATAAAAATACAATCAAACAAAACCAAACCAAATGGCAACAACAAAAAACCTAAGGACAAAAATTGAGAAAAGAAAAAAATGTGCATGTATGTATGTATGTATGTGTGTGTGTGTGTTTATATATATGGCTCTGTGGTGTTAGGAGACAGAAAACACACATGCCAGTTTTGCTGTATAAGATGGAGGCCAGAAGCCATTATCTAGTTGCCAAGGAGACCCAGTCCTGTCTTCCCAAATTCTTTGTCCTCTACCAGGACCTTGTTGCTTCACCAGCATTCAGTCACTAAGGGATTGGAATCCTGAAGCGCTCACCAGATTTCTTAGGAGGCATACTTTGATCTTCCAGACAGTGTGTCCTGACCACAAAGTGTACTTCCCAGGGATGCAAGGATCATTTAACTCACCCAAGGATAGCTACCCAAGCTCAGCAAGCATACCAGAGCTAGCTATGTACTAGAGCCCTTACAAACTGTTCTTCCCATGGCCTTCTCACAATGTGGCACTCTGTTGGTAGCCTAGCCAATGTTTGTTACACTCTGCCTGCCCAGTATTTAATCTTGGCCGCTGGAAAATGTTCGAGTTTATGTGCTAACTTAAGCCCTTCCATGGCAGCTCAAGCAAGCAGCCCAGTTCAATAACAAAAAAAAAAAAAAAAAAAAAAAAAAAATACTTCAGGACAGCCCTTTCCTATCTCTAGTCCTCCATGGAAGGGTCAGCCAACCTCTTCCTGAGCTTGCTTAGCTCCAGACCACCTCATTGGTTCCTGGAGTCCCCTACTGCTCCCAGGGTGATTTTTCTGAGTAGGATCCCCCACCCATAGGTGGCTTAAGTCCTCTTTCCCCTGTCTCACTGTGAGTGGCTTGTAGTGGGATGTCTCTAGTCTGTCATCTTGCTCCAACCTCCAAGAATTAAAATTCTTTAAAAAAATTTATTTATAGGCTGGGCATAGTGGCTCACACCTATAATCCTAGCACTCTGGGAGGCCAAGGCAGGTAGATTTCTTGAGCTCAGGAGTTCAAGACCAGCCTGAGAAAGAGGGAGACCCCATCTCTACTAAAAATAGAAAAACTAAAGCAAGAGGATTGCTTGAACCCATGAGTTGGAGGATGCTGGAGCTTAAGACTCTTAAAATAAACAAACAAACAAAGTTATTTTTATTTACTTATTTTTCTGTTTATTATAATTTAACATTTAATACATGATTATGAAGGGGTTTTTTGTCCTTTTTTTGAGACAGAGTCTCATTATGTCACCCTTAGTAGAGTGCCATAGCATCACAGCTCACAGCAACCTGAAACTCTTGGGCTTATGTGATTCTCTTGACTCACCCTCCCAAGTAGCTGGGACTTCAGGCACCTGCCAGAATGCCTGGCTATTTGTTGTTGTTGTTGATGTAGTTGTCACATTGTTGTTTAGCAGGCCTGGTCTGGGTTTGAACCCACCAGCCCTGGTGTATGTTGTTGGCACCCCAACCACTGAGTATGGGTGCTGAGCCATCATGAAGTTTTTTTTTAGAATATGTTTTATGCAAGGTCAAGTTTTGGACAGGCATACTCTTAAATATTCTTCCAATGATTCTATCTATAATTGATTTTTGTTTTTAATATTATTCAGTTCAGAAAAGCTTGCTTCACACAAATATGATGTTGAGAATGAAAGAAGTATTTCTATTGCCTTTTTTGTAATATTTGAAAATTCACCCTTGAGAGATAATCAAAAGTTTATAATACCTGTTGTTGAATATTTTAATTACAATCCTCTGTCATTTCTTATTTCTTTTAACTGTTTCTCTTCTGTAATATTTAAATTTTCTGACACATATACACTTAAAACAAAGGGATTTCTCACCCTACCAGAGACATTATGTCAAGAATAGGTGTTGGAAAATATATATTTTTAATTTGTATATAATAAATCTGAAGTTTATAAAATTTGTTCAACAAGATTTTTATCCAATTTACAACTTTTCACTAGTTCAAACATTCCTATTGCACTTTATCTTTTAATCCTTTTCTTCCAGAGCAGCAATTTTCCCCTGAAAGCATAAATTTTATCTATAGACATGAGAATGTTTTCATGATTCTCCTGCGTATTCTTATTGAGAGTATTCAAACACAAAAATAAATATGCAAGAAATGCAACTTTATTACACTAAACCTTGTTACAAAGTAAATTGCTTAATTTATAATTTTGCATTTTTTAAAAGGTTGACACTTCTTTAATTCATAAAATCTTGATAGAACTCTTCTTTGAGGTAACAATTTCACTTCAAAAGCTACAAGTAAGAGTAAGAAGAGCTACATATGAGAAGCATCCATTGAAGAACATAATTTTGCAAAAAATCTTGATTGCAATAGCCTGCTTTTTATATAATTAATAATTTAATAGTGTCATCGAGGATCTTTTGTAAATCAGGCACTAATTATTCTAGATTTTGATGCTAGTACTTTCTGTGTAGAAAACAGTGTGTGAAAATAATTTTTGAATTCTTTTTTTTTACAAGTGTAACAAATCCTTTTACACCTACGGACATAGATGGGGCTCCATTTGTACAAATACTTACACAGGAAACTCAAGACAAGTTTTTAGAATTAAAGTAATTATTGATGAAATCAAAAATATCTTGGACTTCGGTTGTCATTTAGAATACTCAACAAAATAACATGATTTCTTTATAGACAAATCTACTGAATGTTGAAAGTTGGGGTTAACTATGGAAACCAGTAGATTCATTGAACTGAATTGCAAACATGTTTACTTCTTTGAGGTGAGATATTGAAATTCTGTATTTTTAGATAAATCCTTAACACACTGAGAAATTATATTATCTGAAAGTGGAATTTCAAAAATTTTCTTTTCATATTCATCTCTAAACATTCTTTCTACAATTGACAGCAGACCAGTAAAATAATGGATTCTACAATTGCATGAGATTTCATTTTTCTAGATAAGGTTCTTGCAACTGCATAATTCAATTCTAATGCTTTATCTGATATCATTGAATATTTAGTCCATATTTTTGCATGTTTATTATAACTGAGTACAAGTTGCTTGAAATATTCCACCAGGTTTTCAGACAAGTAGGAATGCCTAGATTGTAAATGTCTCTTTAATTTGCTAGGAACCATACCTACATTTGTTTCACCACTAATTATGCATGAGAGACATGGTGGATTTGCTTTACTATATATGAAACCAAATGATAGTCTTCGTTCAATTGATGACAATTTTTTAAAATTTAATTGCTGATATACTGAATGAAGCAGTATTTGATGCACTAGAGTAATTTTGTAATTTTTGTTTCTTTACTAAAAACTTGTCTATTTTAATTGAATACCATGTAATAAAAATTTAAAAATGCCAAATTAAAAATAATAAAAAATTAAATAAATAATTTATACTTTTTAAAAGAAATATAGGTATTAATTAAATACATGTGGAAAATTTTCAAAAGTGGTATTTGCAAGGTAATTTTGTCTAACTACTTCACTATTTCAAATCTAAACAGAATTGTTCAACACATTCAGTACAACCTACACCTCCTTACTACTTCAGGCACAACCAGGGATTGCTGAGTCATATAGCTTCATTAACTTTGTATGATTTCCACATATAATGGTGTTCACTGACAAATCTTTGTCAAATCGCTCCATCTATGGATGTGTCATAAAACCTTATTTTTCAAAGTTACATTCCACCCACTTTAGAAATAAGTAGCATTTATTTTATTTAACAAAAAATGTTTATTTATTATATCAATGATATACTTGTATAATCAATTTAAAGAGGTTTTAATTTTGATATGTACACTTACTGTACTTTTAACTTCTTTCAAAAATAATTTAATGATCTTCAAAATTTTTTGCAGCCCATCTAACATCCTCTCATGGCACAGTGTTTGAAAAACATTATTCTAGAAGCTGAGAGAAGCCCATGCTGACAGCCAGCAAGGATCTGAAGTAAGTCCTATAACCACCAGGAACAGAATTCTGCCGACAACCTAAATGATCTTGGAAAGAGAGTCTTCAGTAGAGTTCTGAAGTAAGATACTAACCAAACTGACAACTTAATTTCAGCTTTGAGATCCTGATCAGGGAACTTGGTTGAGCCCTCGCCAACATCTGACCTATGGAAATTGAAATGATAAATATGTGTGTTTTAAGCCACTAAGTTTGTGGTAATTTTTATGTAGCAATAGAAAGCAATACTTGGGTACTTAATTTATTACTATATTGAATTTGTTGGGTTTAAAGTAATGCATTATCTAAACTACTGGAGAGGATGAGGAATAATTTCTGGCTCAGCCATAACTACCCATAGCTCTAAGGTGAAAATTAAAGTAAGTGCAGCCAAAGGAACAATATATGGAATGCTAAAAGTTGTGTAGTGATGATTAATTGCAGTATGGCAGCAAGAATAGGCAGCCTGAAGTGTGACAGCAACAATGCAGGACACGTCCATGTGAGATGGGTGCCACACTCGGTGTGAAGGGCTCAGATGCTAAGAGTGCCTCTATAGTCCCTGTCCTTCAGATGAGGCAGAGCTTTCAATTCCAGGGTTTTCCTCTAGGGTGACAACAGACAAGCAAAGCCAGGGGAATAACAGGTAGTGGCTCTGAATTAAAATGAAATAACTTATTATAAAGAGGGATCTGGTGTGATAGCCATTGCTAGAAGCTTTAAAGTCTCACAAACAAGCTCCAGTGCCAGCTAGCTCTATAATCCAGAGTTCGAGGATTCTAGTTTATAAGGTGTATGTGTGTGTGTGTGTGTATGTAAAACACCTCCCTGATAAATAGCTTTGACAAATCCTTTATAGGCCACAGGGGTTAAGATGCGCCTGCATGATCTTCTGTAATAAAACAGATGCATAATGATTGAATGATTCCTCTAACCCCAGATTGTACCACAGTATGTGGAACATAGGGACATTATGGCTTTTGACTTAGCTCCCATTTTTCAATAGTTTTCAGTACTAGCGTATTGCTGACTTTCTCATTTCATAATTGATGTCGGCCTATCTAATAATTTCTCAGATAAAATTAAAAAGCTTCTGTACAGCTAAAGACACAGTCAAAAGAGCAAGTAGACAACTCAGAGAATGGGGGCAGGGACTGCTTGCATGCTATAGATGTGATAAAGGACTGATAACCTGAATCTACAAAGAACTCAAGCAAATTAGCAAGAAACAACCAAACCACTACATTAAAAAAATGGGCAAAATAGATGAACAGAAACTTTTCAAATAAAATAATATTATTTTTATTATTTTTTATTTCAGATTAATGTGAGGGTACAACTAGGTTACAATGTTTTCATTGGTTAGGTAGAATCGCTCTTGTAGTTGTGTCAAATAAAACAATATTAATGGCCAAAAAACTCATGAAAAAATGCTCAATGTCTCTATTCATTAGGGAAATACAAAACAAAACCACAGCAAGATATCAACTCTGGCGAGAATGGTTCATGTCAATAAGCCACGAAACAACAGATGCTGGCATGGATGTGAAGAGAACGGAACTCTTACACATTCTTGGTGGGACTGCACACTAATACAACCTCTATGGAAAATCATCTGGAGATACCTCAAAGGACGTAAAGTAGGGCTACCATTTGACCCAGGAATCCCACTGTAGGGTATATGCCCAAAGGAGAAAAAGTCATTTTATAAATGCTTATGGCAGCACAATTCACAATCACACAGACATGGAAACAACCCAATTCCCCACCAATACAAGAATTGAATAATACAGTATGGTATATGCATACTATAAAGTTCTACTCAGCTATAAAGGGAAATGACAATCTTTTGTGACAACCTGGATGGATCTGAAGACAATTCTTCTCAGTGAAACATCACAGTAATGGAAAAACAAATTTTCATCTCTGAACCCCCCATACCATTGGTATGCAGCCGATAATAAGGAGCACAAGAATTATAATGTATTGGCGGCAATGAGCTTCCATTTGAGATTATGAGTCACACTGATCAAACATGTCTGAGTCAAACACATATTCAATACCAACTTGTTTCTGATTTATCAACACTTAAATGTATATATGGAAGTAAATTTCAATGAAAATCAAGCTGGGAGGTGGGGAGGAGTAGTGAGTAAATTCCCACCTATTGGGTATGATGCACACTGCCTGAGCAGGGGGCATGCTTATAACCTTGATTTAATTTGTGAAAAAAAAAAGTACGTAAACAAAATGTGTATGTGTTTATCCTAATATTTTGGAAAAAATTACAGCCCTCGACCCTGCTGAATGGCCCAAAATCTGGAAGACAGGTGTGACACTTGATTGACTCAGACTGCCCTCCAGGTACAAACTGGCTCCTATGTGTCAGCTCATTAAGACCAACCAGATTATCTCTCAACTACAATTCAGGGACACCTTTACCTTTTAGCTTAAAGTTAAAAAAATAAATAAATAGAAAACACATATGAAGAAGAATCAGCAAAAGAACCCTGTTGACATGGAAATTCAGAGCAGATTAACTTCTCTAAGGGACTTCTTTGGAGCTACAGCAGAAAATTCCATCCATAAAGAAATTGTTGAAATGACAGAAATGAACTTCAGAAGATGGACGGCAAATAAGATGAAGGGAATTGAAGAAAAAGTAGAGAAAGAAGTCCAAAAATGTCTCAATAATCAATGAAACTAAAGACAATGTCACCAAGGATCTAGACATAATTAGGAAGGATATACAGGAGCTTAAAGACTTGAAAGCGGCATTAAGGGAGTTTCAGAAACAGATTAGACCATAGAGAAGAAAGAATCTCAAAACTTGAAGAGAAGACTTTTTTATAATGATACAAAGAAGTTTATTTAATTCATAGAAGTATTTTAACAGATCTACACAGTAAAAAGCTAGCCTGACTTAAGGGGAAAAAGATCCTTACATTGCTAGCAAAATATCTTCTACCTCCCCAAAATCACCTGCAATCACTTGCAAGAAAAAATTCCATAACCATGGAGGTCATGCAGATTTTTAAATGCTATTTATATTGACTTTTTCTCCAAATGAGAAAAACAATGCAATCTTTTACTGTTTTATACATTTGAAAATTTTACTTATATGAAAGTTCTTTTCCACCCTAATCCATCCCATTACCAAACAGGAATGAGATACGGGGAGAAAAAGATCCTCGGTTGTTTCTCATTTTCCTCATTTTTCCTTGGAATAAACCAAGAATTTATTAAAGATTTTTATAAGTCAGAAGCATAATAATAGCCTCAATCTTTTTCTTCAAATAAAAAATGAAGTAAGTAGGCATTCAAATATCAGTAACCTAACAAGTCCCTTTAAGACAGGGAAGTATTAGAACAGAAAAGAAGCTTCCAAAGAGGCACTCATTATAAAATAAATTATAGCTTAAATTATTACTATATAGATTACACTGGGAAAAGGTAGAAAGAATTAATTTTTCCTCCTCTCATAAACCTTGTAAGGCTAGTGTACAGTGGCTTACAAATGTCAGAGAATGGACTGTAAATCATCCACCATATTGATCAATCATGTTTTATTCAAATTTTCATTACATTAGACATTTTTAACTGGAGTAGAAAAATTAGTAAGCAACTATGTAATTTCTTCTCTTCTCCGATTCTAGCCACATGGGTCAGTTCTAATAGATTATACAGATTTCAGCAGAAATTTGTAATATATTCTAAGAGCTGCCACAGTCCCAAAAACCAGAGAAAACTGCCATCCATAAATAAACTACCAAAGTAAATGTAAATACAGTGCGGTTCTAATTTTCTTTCATACAGTCTCAGACAACCCTAAATAACTTTATAATTACCTCATTTTAAAAAGCAATTTGAAAACCTACCAAAACTATTAAAAATATTTAAATTCAGAGCTCTCAAATTTCCTTCAATCAGGCCAGAAATAATCAAAAAAATTAGAAACAGAATGAGTGGAATTTTTAAGTTTAGGACAACCAAAAAATCCCCATGTCACTTTTTTAAAAATATAATCATTTGCTCAAATATACTGTGAATAGGAATGATTATAACACAGGAAGCAAAAATAAGCTTGCAAGTGAAATTTCTAGAATATCATGAAAACAATACCATCCCATATTGCAGATGCAAAAGGAAAAATAGTTCTAATGGGGTTAAGAGTACTCTGGTCATCTTCATTTGTTTGGTCTTGCAAGGTGGTAACTATTTTCACTTCCAATATCACAAAGTTAAGACACAGGAGGAGCTGGTGGGTCTTTCCCATTATTAGCACTGGTTGGCTTTCCAGATAGGTTGGATCCTCTTAGATGAAGAGGTCTCAGTAAGAATAAGATCACTGCAATAACCATCAAGGCCATCAAGATCATAGTAATGATTGATGCCATTATCACCAGAGGGTTCCGGTAATTCCTGAAGACATTCTGTGCCTGTGCAGTAGGACTGGGACTGCCACAACAGATTAATCACTCTTTTCACTGCATGTTCATGAGAGCAAACACATTCACAGGAATCAAATCCACCTTCTGCCATGATTACCCAGCTTGATTTTACTTGACTATTTAAATCTGCCCAAACAACAACCAGTGAGTGGGGCAGGGAGGATAGGGGTTATGGACAAGGCTGCTCAAAAAGACTGCCTTGAGCTTCCTAATGCTACAGTTGCTCCAGATGCCACTACCCACTGTTGGTCCTGGATGCTGGCTTCCTCACCCTCCTCTGTTTTGATTTGACTGACTTTGTCACTCTTATTCACGAGACCCAGATCCAAGAGAAGACTTTTGAACTAACTCTATCATTTAAAGTAGCACAAAAGAAGAGATAAAAAGCAGAGACATCTCTTAGAGAGATATGGGAATACACAAAGTATACAAATATATAAGTCACAAGTATCTCTAAAAGAGAAGAAGAGAGTCCTAAAAGTGTGGAATCTCTATATGAAGACATTATTATTGAAAATTTCCCAAGGATTGCCAGAGAACCAGACCTACAGGTAGTAGATGGCCATTGAACCCCAGGACGACTGAATTGAAACAAAGCATCTCCTAGACACATTGTAATTACCTTGGCAAAAGTCAAAATGAATGAGAAAATTCTTCAAGAAGCCAAGTGTAAGAAGTAGTTGACCTACAAGCACACTCCACTAGAGTGACAATAGACTTTTCAGTGGAAAATTTACAAACCAGTAAAAGTGGACTCCCCTCTTTACCTTCAACCTTCTCAAACAAAACAATTGCCAACCTGGCATTCTGGATCCTATAATACTAAGTTGCATAGTTGAAGGAGAAATCAAATCTTTTAATAACAAGAAAACATTGAGGAAATTTGACACTACAGGACCAGCTCAGCAGGAAGTACTCAGACCTATACTATAAGCAGACCAATTCAATGAACCACCAAGAAAGTAAAGACACATCCAGAAACTAAATGACTAAAACTAGCTTCCACAATGGCCCCCAATGATAAAACAAGGCAACAAACCTCCACCCAACAACATGAACAGAACTTCACCATACTTATCAGTTATCTCAATAAATGTGAAAGGCTTAAATTTCCCACTGAAGAGGCCTGGCTGGCTGGATATAAGAGTACAAGTCAAATATATGCTGTCTTCAGGAAATACACCTAACGCCTAAGGACAAATCATGACTCAGGGTGAAGCGTTTGAAAACAATATTTCATGGATCAGTGCCTGTGGCTCAACGGGCTAAGGCACCAGCCATGTACACCTGAGCTGGTGGGTTTGAATCCAGTCCAGGCCCGCCAAACAACAATGATGGCTGCAACCAAAAAATGGCTGGGCGTTGTGGCAGGCACCTGTAGTCCCAGCTACTTGGGAGGCGGAGGCAAGAGACTCGCTTAAGCCCAGGAATTGGAGGTTGCTGTGAGCTGTGATGTCACAGCACTCTATCCAGGGTGACAGCTTGAGGCTCTGTCTCAAAAAACCCCAAAAAACAAAAACAATATTTCAGAAAAATAAAAAGCAAAGAGAGCAGAAGTTACATCCTTTTCGCAGACAAAATTGACTTTAAAGCAACAAAAGAGAAGAAAGACAAAGATGGACACTATATGCTGGCCAAGAGAACACTGCAACAAGAAGATATTTTAATCCCAAATATTTATGGACCCAACATTAATACCCATAGATTCATGAAAAATTCCTATGTGATCTGAATAATAAAATAACCCAAAACCCTATAATAATCATGGACTTCAACACCCCACTGACAGAACTGGACAGATCCTCTAAGCAGAAACTACACAAAGAAGTGATGGGCTTAAACACAACCCTAGAACAAATTGGCTTAACACATGTATACAGAGCATTTTATTCCATTGCTACTGAATGTAAGATCTTTTCGTGAGCTCACAAATCATTCTCTGAGATCAACCATATTCTAGGACACAAATCAAATCTCATCAAATTTATAAGCATAGAAATTATACCTTGCATCTTCACCAACCACAACAGAATAAAAGTAGAACTTAATTCCAATAGTAATACACATTTCCACATGAAGTCACAGAAACTAAACAACCTATTGCTGAATGATAGCTTAGTCACAGAGGTGATAAAGAAGGAAATCATTAGGTTCCTTGAACAAAATGACAATGAAGGCACAAGGTGTCAAAAACCTGTGGGATACTGCAAAAGTACTCCTAAGAGAGAAGCTTATCACATTAAATGCCCATATCAAGAAGTCTGAAAGAGTGCAAATCAATAATCTAATGAATCATCTCAAGAAACAGGAAAAGGAAATGTGATCCCATCCCAAACTCAATAAAAGAAAAGAAATAATCAAAATTAATGCCAAATTAAATAAAACTGAGGAGAAAAGAACCATTTAGATGAACAACACAAAATGTTGGTTCTTCAAAGAGATAAGTGAAATTGATAAACCTTTGGCCAGATTAGAAACAGAAAAGGAAGATTTCTAGTAAGCTCAATCAGCAATAAAAAAGGGGAAATAACAGCAGATACCACAGAGATGCAAAATGTCATCACTGAATACTACAAAATTCTATGCTCAGAAATTTAAAAATGTGGAGGAAATGGACCAATACCTGGAATTACACTACTCCCCAGGCTCAACAAGTAAGAAATAGAACTCTTTTTTTTTTTTTTTTTTTTTTTTTTGAGACAGAGCCTCAAGCTGTCACCCTGGATAGAGTGCTGTGGCATCACAGCTCACAACAACCTCCAATTCCTGGGCTCAAGCGAGTCTCCTGCCTCCGCCTCCCAAGTAGCTGGGACTACAGG
>CAUYRH010136355.1:0-10364 GCA_963574655.1 Perodicticus potto | reverse complement strand
ATTCTTCTTAGCAAAGTATCTCAAGAATGGAAGAAAAAGTATCCAATGTACTCAGCCCTACTATGAAGCTAATCTATAGCTTTCATATGAAGGCTAAAACCCAGTTATAGCACAAGAAATGGGAAGGGGGGCAAGGGAGAGAAGGGGAGTGGGAGGATGGGTAGAGGGAGGGTAATTGGTGGGATCACACTTACGGTGCATCTTACAAGGGTACAAGTGAAAATTACTAAATGTAGACTAGAAATGTCTTCATATAGTGATTTTAAAAGGCCATGAAGGCTATGTTAAATAGTTTAATGAAAATATTTCAGATTGTATATGAAGTCAGCACATTGTGCCCCATGATTGCAGCAATGTACACAATTATGATTTAATAAAAATTAAAAAAAAAGAAGAAGAAAACAATAAAAAGCTAAGCTGGTGGGGAAGAGGTGAGTTAGGGAAATGGGCTCTTTGTTTTGATAGGTTTATCTGAAGTCATTACTCAGGACTGGGGCAAAGGCAGTCCAATATGACCATGGGAAGAAAAAATAGGAGTTGTTGCCATTCTTTCTCATTTCTACTCTATCATTGCATTGGGAAGAATAGTACTTGTTTCTACAAGAGCCGTTCTAACCTATAGTCCAGATGTCACTAGAAGAAACATCAGGGAGAATGGAAGCCATACATTACTGAAAAGTTGAGGGGGAAAAAATGCCAGACTGACCTAGGACAGTAGCTTCCCCAGACTTTCCACTTCAAAGTTCAGGGCTGACAATTCCCATTCCAAAATTATTTCCTTCAAATCCTGCTTTTGCTTGTTGGACTAGAGATAGAACCTTTACCCAAGGAATAGTTCTTCAGGGTGAGGGTTGCTGAAGGTGGTTTTCTAAGCCGGGTCCCTTGTAAGGACATTCTCTCCACCCAAGTTCATATGGCTGAAAACGAAGCCCCTAGCTTTCTGCACACACATTGGCTGCCTCAGTGGACAATGAGCACAGGAGAAAATGAGCTCATAGAGGAAATAAAAGCCATGAACTGTATTAGAAATTCCATCAAAGTCTAAAATTAGAATATGCCCACAAAAATTTAAAAGTCTTAATAAGCATACTAAAAATAATTTAAGATGACATTAGAATAATGAGAGAACAATAAAATATACTTTTAAAAGAAGCATGTAGAAGGACTTATTAAATTAATATTAATGCTTAATAAGTAATAAGTAATACATTACCTATTAATGATTATTAAAAAAATCAACAATAAAGAACAATATATTTTTAAAAGACGCATGTACAAGGACTTATTAAATTAATATTAATATTTACTTAATAAGTAATAAGTAATATATTACTTATTAATGATTATAAAAAATCATTGAAACAAGTAATATAATAGATAGGATAAATAGTAAAATGTTACAAATAAAGGACAAATAGACAGTTTGAAGATAAAAATTATAAGACCCTACAAAAAGGAAAAATAAATAGATGATATAAAAATAAAGTTAAAAAATAAGAAAAATAGACCAACAGTGCAAGTATCCAGAAGACAGGAGTTTCAGAAAGAAGGAATATAAAAGTAGAGAAGAGACAATATTTGAAAAAATAATACATTTCTCATGATTAAAAAATATGAAAAATAGACTTAAAAGGCCTTACAGTACAAGATAATTATAATGATTCATAGCTAGAATAAAGAAAATTTAAGCCCATTCATGACAAAATTTAGAATGATCCCAAAGAGTTCATGAATGGAAGAGCAGAGCATATAGAAAGAAGTCAGAATCACTATATACAAAAAGAAAATGGGTAATATTTGAAAATGAAGAACTTTGAATCAGTAATTTTATATTTTGATATTTTTTTCAAATTATCATTCAAATATGGGTCCTGGAAAGACCCATTTGTAAGTCTTAGATATTTATCAAGGAGAAAAATTAAATTGAAATGCTTCAGGAAATATATATATAGTAAAAGTGAATAAACACCTAGGTAATGTGTGTTGTAATTTTTTTCAAATTAGTAAGAACAAGGAAAAACGGAAAAGATAAGTACAAAATCTCCAAATTAAAAAACAAGTATCAGCACAATGGGATGGGAGAAAAGAAACGTGAGAGCTATGTAAAATTCTCGTTCCATTCCTTAGCAGTTACATATTTCTTTTTTCTTTTCTTTTCTTTTTTTTTTTTTTTTTTTTTTTTTTTTTTTTTTTTTGCAGTTTTGGCCAGGGCCAGGCTTGAACCTGCCACCCCTGGTATATGGGGCCAGCACTCTACTTCTTGAGCCACAGGCACTGCCCTATATTTCAATATTTTTATAAATATGAAAATAATGTAAAAGAAATAAAGTGTTCTAGTTTATCTAATGGTTGTCTAGGTAAGGTGCATAGATGTTTCCATGAGAACTACCAGAGACCTTGAACAAAATACTTTTTAAGTGAGTTAAAAGATAATGCAGCGGTCAAAAAGCAGTTAGCAAATAAGGGCTAAGATCTGATTTGGGAGAAGAAAACAGCAAGGTGAACTGGGCATTTGACACCATTTTTTACCCCGGCAGTGTCTGCCAACTTGAAAAGATGAATCTGAGAGGTTGAGACTTTCACTAGAGGACTCAACAAATCTTGGGACCAGGAACCAAACAGTAAAGAGTCCAGAGCCCACCAAGAAAAGTGAGATGGCTAGGGAAAATCCCATGTTTTGATTGGCAACCAAGAGAACTTAACATTTTAAGAGAACAGAGGTCTAAGAGTGAGCTGAAACAGACTGGGCCAACAAAGAACCAAGCCTAAATAATAATAATTTCAATTCTTACTTGAAACAAGGTAATACATACTTGAAATACATCTAATTTTTAGTCTTCCTTACTTCTGGTCAAAACAAACTTTACATATATCTGATGAAAGATAAAAATCAGCAAAGATTTTTAAAGCAATCCCATCTTAGCAGGGTCCTGGTGAAACTTACTGAATGTAGACTATCAATGTCTTCATATAGTGATTAAGAAAATGCCATGAAGGCTGTGTTTAACAGTACGATCAAAATATTTCAGATTGTATATGAAGTCAGTACATTGTGCCCCATGTTTGCACCAATGTACATAATTATGATTTAATAAAATTATAAAAAATAATTTAATAAAGTAAGTATGCAGGCTGTAAAGCAATTAATGAAAAAATAGAGTACTAATTACAGAAACCATATATCCATTAGGCAAAAGAAATCCAATATGGTTACATATTTTATATAATTATATACAATGTGTATAAGTATAAACTATGTACTGCATAGCAGGATATAATATATACACTGTAAGTAAGAAGTATTCTTTAAGGTAAAAATTACCACAAGAGATTAAGCCAAAAATTTCACAAAATATGAAAATCCTAAAGTTATTTGCATTTAATAATGTAGTCTTACAATATAATAGGCAAAATAAACATGCAACGTGTAAATACAAAATCTAATCCAGAGACACACAAAACGAAAAATATGGAATGTGAACTGTGTAAATACACAATCACAATTGGTTATTTAAACTACATTTGTCAATAATTGCTACTATAAGGAGATAAAAAAAATCAGGATGGATAAAATTTACATGATCTAATTAACAAATTTAATCTAATTGATATAAGTAAAACATTGGACCTAACATCTACAGAATACATATTCCTTTCCCTAAAGCACAGTGATCGTTTACAAAAATTAACCATCTTTCTGGCCCATAAAGCAAATCTCAACAATATTTTAAAAATGAAAGAATTCATATTTTATTCTTTCCACAGTAGAAACAAACCTAGAAATCAATGTCAGAAGTTAACTCAAACATTCCTATTTGTTTAAAAGTTAAAAATGTATTTTTAAATAACTAAAAGTTCAAAGAAGAAATTACAATGGAAATTACGAAAGAAATTTAACTGAACAAAAATAAAAATGTGACACATGAAAATTTTTAGATCAAATTATAGCCATGCTTAAAGAAACATTTAGAACGTTAGATATAAATATTAGTTTCTGAAAAACATCCCTACTGGACTGAAGAAAGTTTGCTTTGATTAGTGTGCTAACAGATTTTTGTAATTTTTAATTAACATGAGTACATACCAGTTGCATTATCTTTTTTTTTTTTTTTTTTGTAGAGACATAGTCTCACTTTATCACCCTTGGTAGAGTGCCGTGGCATCACACAGCTCACAGCAACCTCCCACTCCTGGGCTTAGGTGATTCTCTTAGTTGCATTATCTTTATAGGGTATATGTGCCATTTTGATATGTGCATGCAATATATATTAATCAAAGCAGACTAACTAGATCATCCTTCACCTCAGGCACTTGTCATCACCTTTGTGCAAACAGATTTTTAATGGAAGCATTGTCAAGTGCTAACATTTCCCAGCACCTATATACATACTCATATTTTTCACTATTGATATACTAATTATAATGGATTGCTTGATGGGGGCCATTTTTTGTATTCCTGGGGTAAACACTAAATGGTAAAGATGTAACAATATTTGATCCATTGTTGT
The DNA here is from genome assembly GCA_963574655.1 of Perodicticus potto. Classification (NCBI taxonomy): domain Eukaryota; kingdom Metazoa; phylum Chordata; class Mammalia; order Primates; family Lorisidae; genus Perodicticus; species Perodicticus potto. The sequence continues at coordinate 5,856 of CAUYRH010136355.1, read as the reverse complement.
GTTTGTCATTATTTCAAATTTACCATAAGTGAGACTGACCTACAATATTGTTTTCCCTATGTGTATTTTCTTGTATTAATATTTATTTTGCTAGTTATTATTAAGAGGATAATACCTTCTTAGAATGACTTAGGAGATTTCTGATCTCTTTCTGTTCTCTGAAGTTTTGCTATCTCTTGCTATCTCTTGCTATCTCTCTCTCTTGTTATGTCTTTCCAGCCAGCTCCCTTTGGGAATAGGGAAAGGTGACACATGTCAAGCATCATTACATATCCAAGCCTGTTTGTTAACACTGTTCTATCTGTCTATTTGTATATTCTTGTGTAACTTTGTATCTTGTGTCAATACATTCTTATGTATTGACGTAAGATATCCAACTAGAGTCTTCTAATCCATGAACATGGTATATAAATCAATATCTTTCCAAACATTTAGAATTTTCCATTATCTTTTAATCATTTCCAGTTTAATTCTTCTGTGGCAAAAGATCATACCCTGTAAGTTCCACTCCTTTGAAATTAGACTTGCTTTGTTGCTTCACATACGATCTAATTATAAAATGTTCCAATTATACTAAAAAGAGCATATGTTCTATAGTATTTGACTAGTACTTTATATATGATATATAATACAACTATTATAAATTTATACTTTATATATGATATATAATACAACTATATAAATTTTGATAGTCACTATTTTTAAAGTTATTTTATGTTTTCCCATGATTATTCTTTTAGTTACTGGGCATATATTGACATATGACAATATGTTACAATATCATCAGCTTTATATGATTTTCAAATATTACTTTTCCTTCCTAATTTTTATCTTTTAGTGTGTGCAAAGAAAAATTGCTGCGTGATTGGAAATTAACACTTTCCTTATGCTCTATCAATATTTGTTCTATATATTTTGAGATTATTGATTGTTGAAGTAGAAAGAGCCGAAAGTCAGTGACACTTCTTTAAAATCTGGGCTGATAATTTTTAATTTTAAATGAAACATTTTATTTTACATGTACTTATTAATATCTTTTGATTAATTATATATATAATATTATAATTAATTATATTAACAAAAAATAAAAATATATTTATATATTAATATGTTTTTGTCCCATTAGTTTTCCTCATTTTATTTCTTTCCTTCCACCTTTGGTATTCTTTTAATTATAACTTTTCCCAGCTACTAGCCTGTGTGTGTGGGAGTGGATTGAGGATTGGATTTTTGTGTTTTCTAGGGTACCCTCGAGATTACAGCATGAATTCCTAACTTATTTGTGTTTAATGTAAACAGCAAAAAATAACGATTTATTTTTATTTAGCTGAGAGCGCTTAAATATATCTATGGTGTTTTTAGTGTGGGACATCTTAGCATTGTTTTGCTTTTAGTTTGTCCTTTATTCTTACTCAGTAAACATTAAATCATTAAAACCAAATATTTCCCTTTTATAAAACAACTAACAATTTATATCCAAATGTTTAAAAATATGTTTGGAAAATAATGAGAAACGTTAAAAATGTATAACTCTAGAATGGAATGTTACATGAATGGTAATATTATGGGTCCTAATTAACATAGGAAACATTTTATAACAGGAAATAAACATAAAGAATACATATACATACACATACACTTATGTACATTTTTATAATAAAGTGAGGATTAGACATAAAAACAAAAAATGTCCACAATTATTATGTCTGCAAAATATATATATTCTTCTTCAAACTTTTCTGTATTTTTCACTAGGGGAATATTAAACTAATATATTACACATATAATATACTTGTAAATTAATATATTATTAATAATATATATTAATTGTATATGACAATATTGCTAACTTTACATAATATGTAATTTGTGTAATAGTGTATGCATACATACATATGTCTACATATATATGTACCTTATTCAGTATGGAGCCAGGATTTATTTCCAGGCAATGAGTAGACCTAAATTTACCAAATATTTCTAAATTAGCAATACTGTAGATTTTAAACTTCGCCCTTTTCACCCTCAAATTCATGAGGTTAAGAGTGTGGAGCACAGCCCCAATTCAATCTCACAGACAGTTAGAACTTCTGCAGAAACATCTTTGTATAGTCATTACAGCCCAGCCCAATTTCTTTTCAAAAGATCAAAAGCAGTTCTTCTCCCTGAAAATCTCTTTAAAGGAAATTGCGCATTTGCTGCCAGGCCTTCTTCCTCAGTGGTACTAAGAATGATACTTATGTAACAGAGTTCATTCAGCAGAGCCAGCAAGGGGAAGCAGCCCTGGAACCAGCAGGCAGATCTGAAATTTACACAAGAGATTTCATTGCATTCTGAACCCATTAGAAATATTTAGGCACATATAAGAATATAAGAAAAAACCCCATACAAAATAAAGTATCAACCTTTGTATTCTACAGAAGTATCAGAACACCAGTTAAGAAATAAATTAATTACTGTTGTTTATAATGCCTAAAATGTAAACTAACCAATTATTCCCACATAATCATTCAAGCTATGTCCAGATACATATTCTTCCTCTTAGAAACCTAAAGCTATATCCAAAGGGTTATACATTGTTACTTTTCTCTAATAAATTTTAGAAATCTCTACATAATTCAAAATTGACAACACAAACTTTAGTTCTCTCACAGATTGTATAATGGCTTTACAGATCTTCAACTTCCAAATTCACAGATCCTTCACCAGGTTAGGTAGATATAATAGATATACCTGTGACCCTCCATGACAAGCCTCCCTCACCCAAAACAGAGCCAAGGAAAGTATCATTTTGACCCTATAATTGTGCATGCCAGTCTCTAGACAAATATATTTCTCGCATACTAATTTTAAGACAAAAAGTATCTGTTTAAAATCAAAGAAAAACAAGACAAGAAGCAATAATCAAAATAAGCTCAGCAAAAATCATTTGGGGATAGTTTAGTCAATTTGAGCTTGTATTTTTTTTAGCCTAGATCTTACATCTGGACATTCCATTTGCTCTCCTAGAGTAGCAATAGGGCTAGATTTAAAACCTAATTTGAAAATGATCTGCTCTTTTGGAATAAATAAACATATCATCTATTTCCATGTTTTCCGGTGGGTATAAGGTTAGAAAGGCTATATTACTCACATACTGGGAGCTAATAAATAACTATTTGAGAGGAATAAATTTGTACTCCTACAGTGGACAAAAATCAAATTATAAAATACATAAAGCATTAAAGGACATATCGATCATTAGTTTTATAAATATGAAGTAGAGAAGGCATATCTAAGCATCACACTAAATATTTAATATAAAGAAAAATTGATGAGTTTAACTCATAAAAACATCATTCTTTCGGACAAAATCTCCATTCCAAGTAAGTCTACTTAGTAAGTTACCTAATTAGGTATTTTGCTAGAAATGTCTTTGTTTCAAATAATATTTGAGATTATATAAAAATGCATATATACCTATTTAACTATTTTTAAAAATGCATATATACTTATTTAGCTATTTTTACAAAACATATACATAATTATAGAAATAAAAAGATTTGAATGTGTGATGATTTAAATAAAGTCACAAAACCACACCAAAAGGTCCTCATTCAAAATGGATGAGGTGCCTTCCTCTGTCCTAAGCTCTCTTCTACCTGAACATTCACATCTGTGTTGGATTTTACATTTTAAATGGTCCCAAAATCTCTCCTGTGATGTAATAGAACTCATCCTTATAAAAGGTCCAAGATAACACATACCTAAAACACATATCTACATCCTTATGATGAATTCAATTTTGGTTAATAAGGTAGCACTCTTAAAACATGTTTCATTTGGATTTAGAACCATATGGATTCTTTCTAAACTAATATCCACTGGAGGAAAGTGAAAAGTGTTTATAATATACGTAGAGAAATATATATGAATATTTTCCACTGTGTAAAGAAAACTTGATGTGATAGGCCAGAATAATTTTCAATGTATACTTCAGTTGTTTGCAAATAACTGGACAGTTCTCAAATACTGCAAAGTTCCCCAAAAGTTCTGGATTTTTTTTTTCTAAGTATATATTTTCATTATAAAATAGCTTAAATACCTTGTGTAAAAAGGGGGAAAATGAGGAAAAATTATATAGAAAATTCCACAACATGAACAAACCAAGGTCAAACATTTCATTTATTTTCATATAATACTTTTCTCCTTAGTATCTGCTTTAAGAAACTTAACATCCACTCTGCAGTCTTGTTTATAGTCTCTTCCAAGTGAAAAAGGATTATCTAATCTAGCACTAGCTCTATCAGAGTGATCATCAATTCTAAATCAGAAAACATCCAAGGTAATAAGGTTTTACCCTATCATAAAGAAAATCTCAGGCCCCCAAAGCATAATACCTTCGATAGGAAATGCCTCTTAAAATATGCTTAACTCCTGATATGAGGGTTAAAATCATAACAAAAATATAATTAAAGTCTCCACTACATGGCTCTTTTCTTTCTTTCTTTCTTTTTTTTTAGAGACAGAGTTTCACGTTATCGCCCTCAGTAGAGTGCTGTCGCATCACAGCTCACAGCAACCTCCAACTCCTGGGCTTAGGCAATTCTCTTGACTCAGCCTCCCGAGTAGCTGGGACTACAGGCGCCCACCACAACGGCCAGCTATTTTTTGTTGCAGTTTGGCCGGGACCGGGTTCGAACCCACCACCCTGGGTATATGGGGCTAGCGCCCTACCCATTGAGCCATAGGCACCGCCCAATGGCTCTTTTCTTTTGCATCTTAGTGCTATCTGTGACTATTTTTTAAAGAACTTACTTCTTATCAGGCAGCTTCACAGATTAGTAATTTATCCAGGGCCCATCCAAAAAATAATTGTTTTAGATTCAGAGTCTTTTTTCAGTTGCAGTAGTTTCTTAGGTGATGCACTATATGAAGAAAATAAACCTTTATATGTGCTGAAAAAGCAAAGGTACTTATTTACAAGTCTTGTGAAATGTTTGGGCACTTAAACAGATTTCAGTCATCTGCATGTGAGATCTGCACAGAACTAGTAGTGACATTTTACAAGTGCAACATGGTCCAAATGTTATAAAAACTGATCGGAAGGATATGTTAGTAAAAGATTCAACTTGGTGTGAGTGAAATAACATGTTTTCCTCCCATGTAAAAAATCAGTTCTATTCTCCAATACATGAGGAACTATATGCACTTTGACTTTGAGAAAATGTAGATTTCTTATAAAATTGCGACTGTCTTCCACCTCTCCATCATGATTTCATGTGGATACACATATGGGAAGGGTATAAACTAATTTGTGTCTGTGTTTTCTAGAAGTTAGACTCCCTCAAATTTTATATTAGTAATTTCCTAGTGCTACCAAACAGCTTATTGTAAAATTTGCTGTCATATCTTAGAAACATCAACCCTGAATGAGGTGAAAATTGAACCAACTGAACACCCAAAGACTAAACTACATCACAAAACCAGGTATAAATAGGAAAATTAGAGATAGCCTCACTGACACCTCCTCAAAATTCTTTATTCATAATCATCAGGAACCTCGAATCGAGGGTATAGAGAAGGCCTGGTAAATGCTTTACCTACACTTCACAAAGAGTTGCTGGGAAAAACCCAAGATACAGTGAGTCAGTGGCTTCACAGGGGTTAACAGTCCTAGTTCTATCTGACTATACAAATGATCTTGAACTAGACCTTTCCACTTGTGAGCTGTGGTTCTGATGCAGGACAGGAAAGCTCTACAACCACTGCCTTGGCCCTGGCGGTGCTGATGCTGTGATGGACGAAGAAACCGGCTTGAAAAAGAACCAACCACCAGTGCGGAAAACACTGGCGCCTTGCTGTCTGCTCCTCGTG
>CAUYRH010136351.1:0-13333 GCA_963574655.1 Perodicticus potto | reverse complement strand
AATTTATAGCTTTCATATGAAGGCTAAAACCCAATTATAGCACAAGAATACAGGGAAAAGGGAAAGGGAGGGGAGGGGAGGGGAGAGGATGGATGGAGGGAGGGCAATTGGTGGGATCACACCTACGGTGCATCTTAGCAGGGTACTGGTGAAACTTATTAAATGTAGAATATCAATGTCTTCATATAGTGATTAAGAAAGTGCCATGAAGGCTATGTTTAACAGTACGATCAAAATATTTCTGATTGTATATGAAGTCAGCACATTGTGCCCCATGATTGCACCAATGTACACAATTATGATTTAATAAAATTATAAAAAAAAAAGACACACTCAGTGATCCAGCCCATATATTGCATCATTACACCAGCACAATCTGTTACCCTAGTCTATCCTGTATACTCCAAGCTAAATTCCAAACTATGAGTAGAGTTGACAGGAATTTTATATGGCCTAAAGTCTTCTATACCAAGAAAGGCATCATTTTTTCTGGGAGATGGAGAGTGTGCTTCCTTTTCTTGAAATTTCCTTCTTTCAATATTTTTCTTTCTTAATACTTTTCACTCATTTGTTTTATATCCATCCTTGTTTACCTATATCCTTCATGATGGTTTTTTTGAGTTCTTCCTTTAAATTAAAATCAGAATTAGAAAAAAAGAAGACTTATCTGTTATAGGTAATAGGCACTAATGTCTCTAAGTCTATAAAGAATGGTAAGGACCAGTCCTTTGGCAGACTGACAGTATGTAGTAGTATTTTCAATTGAAAAGAGTAATAATTCTTTCTCATTCTGTTTCTCACCATGGTAAATAATAGCTCTTGGTCCTTTTAGGACCGGCCGCCTTCACTATCAGCAGTTGTAACTTCAGCATATGTTATTGGAATTTCATTCTGTTTAAGACTTCTACATGTTTGGAAAACTATTAGGTGTGGGTGTTGTGATTAAGATGAAGGTCAGTCTGGCCATAACTTTTTAATAGAGACTTTGAGGGCCCAGGTTTACTACTTACTAAATAGTTCTAAAATGAAGTGTATATCCTTTATAAGAATTGCATCTTAGAAAAAAGTGTGATGCTTATAAAAATGATGCAAGTGATTTTAATAAGGGAGCTACAAAAAAGGGAAGCTGTAACCTGGCCCCCTTTTCACTCTGACCCCATGTGCTGTGGATGAATAAAAGCACAAATTGGGTTTTATGCTGAACACTTTAAAGTCAGTAGTGGTTTAAGGTTATAAGCAAATGAAAACCAGAAGGAGACTTGGAAGTTATGTGAACCTATATGCTTGAAAAAATAAGTTTCTATCAGGTAATCATAGTGAGAAAAAACTCTGGAAAGTTATAAAAGACCTACTCCAGTATTGCCAGCTATTCTCCTGCACTTTGGAGTCAGTCTGTGAAGAAATCTTAGGTCTTGTCCAAATGAAAACTAGAAGGTGATATATACATACATACATACATATATATATATATAGTTTACAATGGTAAATTTAGTTTATTTAGGGACTTTTTAATTCTTTGCTTAAGAAGCTTTCCTACTTTTAAAAAATGATATAATATCCTTTTATTGTGAAATGATTATATATGTAGTCATATCATTATTGGTATAAGTTTAAACTTTCAGCATTCAAAATACGAAAGGTAAGTAACTCTACATGGAATAATAATTATTTGTGAAATTGTACCGACAAGTGAAATTCAACAGTCTGAGAACCACAGAATTGGCTACTTTACTCGTGAGTGTTTTACCCAATGTCACACTTGTCTCGCCTCGCTCACTTGCCTAGCGGAGGTCAGCAGACTGACATGAGAAATATTAGGGCATGAAGGATTGAATGGCTTACCGCTGAGAAGCTCAAGAGCAGAAAGGAAATGTATTTAAGGATACCTACTGTTCCCTCCACCTGGAAAACCACCCTGTGTATCCTCTTACATTTTAGGATTCTCTTAATTTGATATTTATCTCCTACATTAAATCTTCTGGGCTACCACTTTTAGACTGACATTCACCTCTCTGTACCATCAGAGTATTTTTGCAGGGAGTATATTCTCTTTACAGCTGAAAAGTGGACATTTAGCAATTCAAATAATGGCTGAGCTGAACTGAGTTTGCCTTACTCTCTACCCAACTTCTCTCTGGATGATAATTACGACGGGTTTCTCCCATGTCTCATCTCATTTCCAAAGAGAAAACTAGTCCAAAGCAGTTGCTGTGGTTCTGTTGTATGCTTTGTTCTCTGTGAACATACGAGCAAGGCCTCTAGGGTCACAGTTTAACTAGATTTGCTTACTAAATTCTGACCTAATACTTTTTCCCCCACTGATTTAGTGTAATAAAAAAAAGTACACTCACCTTGTATTATGAATATTCCTGTAGCATTACTGGAGCGCCTAGCAAATACATTGGATAATTCCAGAGCTTAGGGAGAGACAGAGGACAGAAAAACGATATTTTTGACTTTTATTTTTGCAAATGTTTGGTACGTTATATTTGCATGTATTTGTGGGTACGTGTGGAATTTTGATACACACATAGGGTGTGTAATGATTATGTCAGGGTGTTCAGGGTCTCCATAACTCAAGTATTTCTCATTGTGATGTGTTGGGAACATTGCAGGCCTTCTCTTCTAGCTATTTTGAAAAATATAATATGTTGTCAACTGTAGCCACCCTAATGTTTGATAGCAAACATTAGAACTTATTCCTGTCATCACCCTACCAACACCCACACATCCTTCCCAGCCTCTGGCATCTCTGTCCTCTCTCTGCTGCCATGTAGATACTCGATGAGGTAGAACACTAAGAACTGATTACTGTGATGGGCCTTAGAGGTTGTGGAGAAGCATCTCTCATGCATTAGCCTAGACTAGAGAAACTGGCTGAAAATGAAAAATTAAAGAAATAGTCAATTTTCCATTAAATACACAGGTGCCTGAGATATTGTTAATTCAGAGACAGGACTTAGGAGAAGTGAAAATGGGGATTTTCAATTGTGGGTCTCCCTAAGCTTTTTCTTTTTAGTAAAGAGGGCTGCCACGCACCATTTGAAAATTCTTGGTGGTGCAATACTACTTCCCGCGCACTGAATGTCCTTCTGTTACTCCTCAATCAGTCTTAGTAGACGTTCCCTATTCAATAGTTAGGTAGAAGAGGAAATGTGGTCTGATTTGGTTGACATTAGAGGAAAGACGGGCAGAGTTAGAGATGGAAAGTCTTGGGAGAGGTGGACAGTTGGTGAGAAGCAATAAATAGAAACCACCAATGACCAGACACAAAGTTCAAGCCCCTTAGCAAAACTTAGGAGATGTTTGCAAGTACTTCCCATGCTCTCCATGTGGAATGGTGTTACTTTCCATCTAATTGTTAAACTGAAGTCAAAAAAGACAAGGGAACTTTGACAACCTAAGCAATTTAAGATAATCTAGTTACAGATACAGATGTTCTGATGTGAAATATAGAAAGAATAAATGTCACTTATAATTTGTTTTACACCATCGTATTTTCCTTATATTATTGTTTTGCTTATTTTAAAATTTCCAATAAAAGGAGCTTACTGACCCTTTTGTTTTGTCTCGTCCTCCTCAGACTACTAAATCTATTTATTTTATAATATTAAAATACACTATTGATAGTTATATAACAAAATCCAAAGAATCTTTAATTTATAATAAGTACTATACAATTCTTGCAGTGCTTATTACACACACATCACAACTGTTTCCATGCAGTTTACTCAAAGTCTGGGGCTTTGAGAGGTCTATAGTCTCAATGTTTGTGTCCCTACCAAATTCATATGTTAAAATCCTAACCTACTATGAAGCAAATTTATAGCTTTCATGTGAAGGCTATAACCCAATTATAGCACAAAAAGACAGGAAAGGGAAAAGGGAGGGAAGGGGAGGGGAAGGGTGGGTGGAGAGAGGGTAAAAGGTGGGATCACACTTGAGGTACATCTTGGGAGGGTCGGGTGAATCCTACTAAATGCAGAACACAAATGTTTTCGCACAATAAATGAGAAAATCCCATGAAGGTTAAATCGAACAGGTGGATGAAAATATTTCAGATTGTATATGAAGCCCGCACACTGTACCCCATGATTGAACTAATGTACACAGCTATAATTCAATTAAAAAAAAATAATAAAATAAAACCAACATCAAAAACTGAGCAGCAAAAAACAAAAAGAAAGAAAAAATCCTAACCTTCACAATGATGATGGGATTAGGAGGTGGGGCATCTGGGAGACAATTAGATCATGAAGGAAATGTCCTCATGAAAGGGATCAGGGACCTCAGCTTGTTTTCCCCTTATACTACCTGGTGAGGACACAATGGCAAGATGCTGTCACTGAACTGGGAAATGAGCCGTCCTCAAACACTGGATCTGCTAGCTCTTTGATATTGTATTTTGCCACCTCCAAAAACTAAGAAATGCATTTCTGTTGTTTATAAGCTATCCGGAGCCGAGTATATTAGTACAGCTTCACAAATGGGCTAAGACAAGGGGTCAGGTGAACACTGAAGCATTTTTTTCTATACCAGAAGGGAGCAGTTATTTATGAAGATTCAAGTGACTATCCGGTGGGGTCCACACACTATTTCTCAGCATTCTAATATCGTGGCAGGAAGAAAATAATTTGCTTATTGTCAATATTAAGCACTGGTGGAAACTGAACGGAATCGTTCTGTTATCCTTCAGAGATCTCCTAGGACAAAAACTCAAAGAGGACTATTTGGGCATTTTGAAACCCGTTTGTGATGTACCAGTTGAAAGAGGAAGACTAGAAGGTCCTTCATCAGACTCTCAATGTTGACACAACTTAGGATTTGATATTCTAGAGACGCCACACATCTACCTGCATTGTAGCCCTGGACACCTACGTTTTACCTTTAAAACATGACCACTCAGCAACAGAGACACTAAGTTGGTGTTTAAAAGTAGGACAGAGCGAAGTCTCTTCTAAAAAGCGAAGTTGTAAGTGAAACCATTTCATTCCCATGGATGGAGTACAGGTATTTATAATGCTAAATAACTATAAACAAGTGAATAAAAAAGATAATTTGTGATGAAAATAAGTCCTTCCAAGAAAGTAAAGGAGAGCGAGGCATTTGAAAGTGAGTAAGGTTGCGAGGCTGCTTTCGATGGACCATCTTGACAAGGCTGTCTCAAGGTCAGTTGAGCCTTGCGTGATCGCACCATGAGAAGACGCAGCGGTGTACCTTCTGGGGAATTAATTACCTTCCAGCTCAGCAGGCTCTGAAAGTGGGGATGAGTTCAGCATGCTTAATGAACAAAAAGAAGGCAAATGTAGCTGGCAAGAGGGGGACTGACTGTTAAGAGATGAGGTGAGCTGGCTCACATCATCTAGAATCACAGTAAACTTTTAGATTTTGTCCCAAACATGAGAAGTTTTAAAATCAGTAAATCAACGTTATCTAATCTACGTTTTTAAATGATCACTCTGTGTGGGAAGTGAATTTCAGAGAAGCAAGAGGGGAATTAGGGAGATTGATTAGAAAACTATGGTAGCAATTTAGGCAGAACATGATAGATCAAACCAGAGTGATAGCAGTAGAAATGAAGTCAGTTGAATAAATCCTAGATGTATTTTGGAGGATGTACACTTCCAGTATCAGAAACTCAAACTATTAAGAGTTTTTAGAGTAAACAAATAAAATAAAATCGATACGAAAAATAACATACACACATACATACATGTGCACACACAGACACAAAACCAAAACAAACAAAAATACTTGAGAAGCAAAAAACAAATAGTTATTCAGGTTAAGTGGAAGGCAGATCAGTGTTACAATAGATTTGGCCAATGTTGGCCTTTGACTTTTTTTTTTTTTTTTTCCTTTTTAATGATTTAAAGGCTTACAAATACATTTTGGTGGCTGTAAAACATCATAATCTGGTCACAGCTGTCATCTGTTCTGTTTGGAATCTTCCTTCTCTCTAAGCAGCAGTATTTTCTCTCCTCTGACCCATTTATTGTACTGCCATTATGACTCATTGATAGTCAAATCTAAGAGTATAATGGCCTCACTAAGACATGCTCCATACAATATATCCTTAGTCAATATTTTCTCAATAGGATGCCTCTTGTTTTTAAAAAGCAATCATTTCTTTCTCATTCATTTAACATTTTTACCTGAAAGTAAAATTGGAAAGAAATGTTTTTATACCCCTCAGTAATGTATGGTAGATAATAACAATACCAAAGCTGTCTGTGAAGAGTCTTGAGTTGTATCTCAAATACAAGGAGCAGAATGCAGAACTCATGTAAATGTCTTGAAGAATAGTCTATCAATAAAAGGAATGTTGCTGAGACCAAAAGTGACCACATACTAAACTATAAGGCAACCCGTTTTTAACTTTATCATTTAAGGATCAGGAAGTAACATTTCAGGTGCACATTATTTTCTATCTTTGCACGGCAGTGTATTTCTTACACAAAAGTGTTTTAATATGTTTTAGTCATGAGCTATTATGTGAGGATTTGAGTCTAACATGTAGCCCATTGTCATATTTCCAATTAAAAATAAAGAAAAAGGGTGCTGGAGAAGGCTAAGTAATATTCTCCATATACCAGTTCTGAATCCCTAGAGCCTATAAACGTTTTATTATTTGGGAAAAAAGCATCTTTACAGGTGTGATTAAGTTAAGACTATGGAGAGGAGGAGATTAATCTGAATGATCAGAGTGGTCCGTAAGAGCAATTAAATGAAACACATCCTTATAACAGTGAGGCTCACAAAGAGAGGAGAAGGCTGCCTAAAGAAGGAGACAGAGTTGCAGGACATGGCCACAAACCGACATTGCTGACAGCCACCAGAAACTGAAGAGATAAGGAATGGATTTTCTTCTAGAGCCTGTGGTGGGAATGCAAATCTGGATACCCAGTAATCTTTTTGAAAACAGTAACACCAAGGATGCCAGTTTCAGACTTCTGACCTCCAGAACGGTGAAAAGATAAATTCCTATTGTTTTAAACGAGTCGGTTTACGGTCATTTGTTACAGCAGCCACGTGAAGCTAATATAGGCCCCAGTTAATATTTGTACTCAGAAACACTGAATTTTCAAAAGTGTATTTCTAATATTCAATTTCAAGTGATGTGATGCACATATTTATGTTTCTCGGAGGAGACTATCTTTATAACATATATGTTTTTAGGCACCCTCTACTTGATGAACTCCAGCCATCAAGGCGATAGTTGAACCTCCCACTGCTTACTCTGAATTCAAAAGTGGACTGATACTTCTAGGTCCTTCTGCTGTGGCCATTTGCTTAAAACTTTGATCTGCCAATTGTTCAGATTTTGCCTCTGTTTCTAGCCCATTATCACCTATCACTGAAAGCTTCCTGGCTGGAGGTGGAGAATCATGTAAAGGCCAGAGTTTCAGGCCATTTTCCCATAAAAGCCACACCTTTATAGAATCAGATAATCCTTGGAGGGTTGGTTAGGCAACACTCCACACTTCAGGGAAGGATACCCAGTAATCTCTTTGAAAATAATATCCGACAGAATTGATTTGTTGCATTGCTGGTTCTGAGGATTACTCCTCACTCACTTCACCACTCCTGGTCTATGACTAATGATTCTGGCTCACCTCATTGCTGGAAGAATTCTCCAGACCTCAGAGTGTAGGTTCAGGCTCCTCCTGGATTCAGATAGAGTACGTCGCTACTCACCACGGATACATAGTATTCCCCCCTTTAATTAATTTCTTCCCAAGGAAAATCTCACTCCCAAAGGATGGTATGGACTTTCCCCGTGGACCTGACAAGGCAATCACCGAAAGCATGGCACTCCGCAGTAGAACCAGCAGACAGCAGAGCACTGTGCCATGGAGCCCTGGCGGGGGGCGGTGGCCTGTGATGCATCAGCTGTAGAATGGTCCACAAAGACAGGACCCCACAAGTTCCAGCTCCATTTGTAAGTGTCCGAAGAAGTCAAGGTTGATATTTTGGATGACAGAAAAGCGGAACTAAACACCCCTCAAGTAGAGAACAGAAGATGGTTTTATTTTATAACTATAGACTAATTGAAAGTTGGGACATACAGATCACACATTAAAAGGAATAGGAAATAATTATTCACAAAAATAGTTTTCAAGAAGATATTGTTTCTGTCAATTGAGTGAATAATTGCCTTAACTAAATTATAGATTTGAAAAGAGCAAAAGGTAGTTCATAAATCTTCAATAGGTAACCGTATCAATATCCCAACTGTATTTTCCACTTACTTGCTTGAGCCACTGAGCAGATTATGTATTTTTTTCAAATCATTATTGTTTCATCTTTAGAATGGGTATTTGCTCATAGCATAAGATAATACATATAAAATAAGTAGAACAGAATCCAAAATGTTGCAAACAAATAACAATTGTCACTTCTGATATTACTTCTCTTCTCCTACTACTACCCTGACTCCAATAACAAATACTATTTTATGTTCTCATAGTGTTTAATAGTAGTCAAATATATTTAAATCGTGCAATTAGTAGTAGAACAAAATTAATGTAAGAAAAAATACTTCAGCATATTTCTCTTAGAGAAAAAATGTCACAGCTCTTAAAGAATGCCAAGATGTCATTGTATCATAAACAAACAATAAAGTGATAAAATCCTTAAGAGGAAATTTAGATTACAATAATAGAGCTGTCAAACCTGTGTTTTGGACACCTATCCTAATAGACGCACAAGCAGTAATATTAAGAAGTCTGTTGAAAACCCTGCTTTATTTTCTTCTACCATAAACATTGAGAAAGAAAGCGCTCCTCTTGCCTGAGGCACTGTAAATAATAGATAGCTGTAAAATGCATAATCTAAATTCCTGGAAACTAAACAAACAAGAGGGGTTACTTTGTTTAATTTTGACTGCCCCCCCCCCAGTGTCTTTAAACCATGTTCTAGTAGTGCTGCCATTTAGGGCAGAAAAAAACTGAAAAGAGGAAAAAAATAGTTGTAGGGAAATATTAAAGGACTTAGAAAATTTAATAGTTTAAAAGAATAATTGTGTTATGTTTGTATTATTCATCATCGGTTTTTAACCTGATGGTAATTACCTAGGTTGTTATTCTCCCTGGCTCTTCTGTTTAATTCATTTCCTTTTTTGCATGGATATCTCCTCCAACACTGACAAAATACCTTCTTTTCACACTCTTCTTTTCATACTCTTCATGCCACTGATATGGGAAATTTTTCTGAATTTGAGCACTGAAATTTGTCGTATTTTGATAGTAAGGGTGGATTCTCACCCTTGAAAGTTTTAAAATATCCTATTTTTTTGTTAATCTCATTTAACTTTTGTGTATTTTCTCAACTGCCTGTGACTTGTATATGTAAATTTGTCATTGATTCTGTTATACTAGAGTCATCATTTTAATTTTACCCTAAGTCATTAAAACAGAGAAAAAAGAATAAAAACACAAAGATGATATATTTTTATATTGACATAACTATCAAGATTCTATTTTAATTGGAATTTCAGAGTTAGTAAATACTTTGCTCTTTAAAATGATTCAGACTCATTATCCTTTTTTTTGTATTAAAACAATAGAAGTTTATTGCCTCACAGTTCTTGAGACCTGTAGTCTGACATCAGGGTGTCAGCAGGGCCATGCTGAAGGCCTAGGGGAGGGTCTGTTCCAGGCCTCCCTCCTAGATCCTAATAGTTCCTTGCCCTGTGGCAACATAACTCCTGCCTTCACGTGGCATTCTCCCTGTGTACCTGGCTGTCTTCGTGCCTAAATCTTTACCTTTTTATAAGGACACCAGTCATGTTGGGTTAGAGCCTCCCCCCAAAGACTTCATTTTAACTTGATTGTCTCTGTAAAGACCCTCACTCCAAATAAGGCACATTCTAAGGTACTGGGGTTAGAATTCCCACATATCTTTTGGGGGGGTTCACTATTCAGCTCATAATCATCCTTAAACTGCAATTTGAGCATTGTCTCTTGGGAGAGCTGGGTTAGATGTCCTTCCCCTGTGCTTCTCTGGTGTCCTACCTGATCCTCTTCACACCATAATGAAGCAGACTCACTTTCTTTTAACCAGATTCTTAGTGATAAGTAATATTAGATGTGTACCACAACAAAACTACATCCATTCAGAGCCTGGAGAGGGCAGGTGGCGATTGCTTTCTTGGAGAGATTTTATTGGTAGCCTACCAAATGAGAGTATCTAATTTATAGCACTCAGGTTGCTAGATACTTTATGTTGACTATTCTGTATTTCCTTAAGGTATACAATTATACTTATTTTAGAAATGAGGACACTTTTGCTCTGGATAAATCTGACTTGAGAGTGTGTTGTCTCCAGTCTACCAAGACTTTATCTACCATGAAATCAGGATTAAGGAACTACAAATGAAACAAACAGATCATGTGTCTGAAGCTACCAAAAATAAGAATTATGTTGGTACAGCACAATGCCTAGAGGATAATGACTAGTATTGCCTACTGGGTAGTAATGATCCAGAAGTTTGAGAAAAGTATACACTTAAATAGAATTATAAACCCCCAAAATGATTCCTGCCACATTCAACTAAAAGCCAATAAAACAATTCAAAGGACAAATATTTTACTTAAATCAAAACTACATAAGAATAGTTAAATCTATGTACATATACTTCAAAACATCATGTTGTATATGATACATGAATATAATATCATCTACCAACTTAAAAATTAAAAAAATTAAAATTAGATTACAGAGAAAATACTACATAGGGAACTGTTGTGTTTCCTTTTGTTTTTATTTGCTCACTAATATTTTCATACTTACAAACTACTATCTATGCGCTCTGACAATTAAGTTCATAAACTTGCCACCGAGATTTTATAATATGTTGACTAAACTGTATAAACAATTGAGTAAAAGTTTCATAAACTTGGTATATCACTGTCTCACGGCTGTGTCTGTGTCGCTGTGTGGCAGTGTCTTGCGCATTCATTATTGTTGCATGTATTTTTGTGCCACCATGAGACATCAGAGCTTGAATTGAACAAACAAACATTTATAAATGTTTATACAAGGGAAAAGTGAAATCAGGGACTTATTATTTCAAGTTTATGGGGATAATGCCAGGAAGAAAGTGGCAGTGTACAAATGGATTGAATGCTTTCAAAGGGGAGAGAAAGCATCACTGAGGAAGAGAGGGAAGACACCAAATAACGGCAGAACTGACAAAAACACTGCAAAACTTAGATAAATGGTGGGTCAAAATTGTCAGCTGACTGTAAGAAGTATAGCAGATCATGTAAGCATTGATAGAGAAACAAAGGAAAATCTTAACTGATAAGCTTGGCCAACAACTCATGGCTCTTGCATGGTGACAATGCATCAGCTCCCATGGCACTGTTTGTGAAGGAGTTTTTAGCCAATATTGGAACATCCTTCTTACGCACCTGATCTGGCCCCAGTTATTTTTTCATTTTACTTGAAGATAAAGGAAATATTGGAAGAAAGATATTTTGATGATATTCATGACATCAAAGGAAATATAATTATAGCTTTACTAGCCATTCCAGAAAAGGAGTTCCACGATTGCTTTGAAGGTTGGACTAAGTGCTGGATGGAGCTTAGCTTCCCAACAGGAGTACTTTGAAGGTGACTACAGTGATGTTCAGGAATGAGGTGTGTAGTATCCTTTCTAGAATACATTCACCAACTTCATTGTCAGACCTCGTAAAAACATCACAGTAATAAGGTTTTAGGAACCAGGTAAACTGGGTGATCCGAAGTTCCTTGAAAACTTCGACAGGATTCAATAACATGCATGTCCCTCTTCCCCCAACACACGTAATTGCATAATCCTGAAATCATCAAGGTATTTCAACTCATTCTCTATACATGCTATCAATATTTTCCCTTTCTGAGAACTACACAGAGCATCAAGCTATTGAAGTCACAACTTCCAGACTTCTCACAGAAGTACTTGAACCATTTTACTGTCTGAGAAGTATTCATCTGCCTTCCCTGATGAGTTTCCTGTGTTATGTTTTTTTTTCCTTTCTTTTTCTTTTCCTGTGTTATGCTAATACCTCTATTATTATTAATTATTATTATTATTATTATTATTATTATTATTATGCAGTCTGTTGATAACTAGTTTATGTGTTGTGTTCAGTATTCTCTACACATCTTTAAGAGTAAGGAAACTCTAATTTTTGTATATTTTAGCACCTCACACAATGCCTGTCAACAATGACTCAACTGATGTTTAAGTGAAAGAATGCATGTGTGAAGGAATATGTCATAGTTTATCTTGACATATTCAAGACACGTTTTAAGAAAAGATCTTAAAACAACATTTAGACTTTATCTACAAAAAATTGGATAATAGATCTAGTGAAAGTCTTCCTTCTTTCTATTCTTCTTTTGTTTGAGGTTTAGAGAAATGTATTCAGAAGTACAAATATTCTGTGGTTCTCAATTTTGGCTACACAGAAAAATCATCCCCACTCAAATTATAGCAGAATTTCTGGGTGCAGGATCCACCTCTGTCCTTTTTATAGTTTCAGCATATTCCAAAGTATATATAAGGTAGAGTAGCATTGATCTCTACTAATTCCCTATACTTTTAATCTGGATTATGAGTATGGAAGTCACAGAAATGCAAATGAGACAATTAGCTCAAGTAGGGTCTGTTGGCCACTGATTAAGAAAACCTACAGCAGCTTGAGTTGTCTTTCCAAGGTGTGATCACGCCACCATGCTACAATTTTTTAGATTTGCATATTTGGGATGATGTTGATTTGTCTTCTTTCTCTTTCCTGTTTTCCTCATTTTCAAAGACCCAACTCTCACTTTCCCCAAAGCAATTAGATGATAACCAGCAAGAAATAGAATCAGTATAATTGTATTATAATTTAAGTTTACATATAATAAAGTATTATCAAAAGTGAGTTACAATAAAAATAAAACCACACTTTGTAGATGCATTATTAGAGACAGATAATCCTAATAATGCAAAATACACACACTATATAGGACAGAGAAAGAATCATTGATTTCTGCTGTGAACAGGTATGCACTTTATTACTGTAATAGTGCCTGATAATTATACTGTTACCAAGATAAAATACGTCTTAAGATAATACATTTTCTTTCCTTTTTCTAAGTTAAGCCATTTTATAATATCATTTTAAGTAAAGGACTTTTTTAGAGAGAAGATACTTTCTTTTTTTTTTGAGACAGAGCCTCAAGCTCTCACCCTGGATAGAATGCCGTGGCATCACAGCTCACAGCAACCTCCAATTCCTGGACTCAAGCGAGTCTCTTGCCTCTGCCTCCCAAGTAGCTGGGACTACAGGCGCCCGCC
>CAUYRH010136349.1:0-11649 GCA_963574655.1 Perodicticus potto | reverse complement strand
CTTCTCCAGTTGCTTGAGATGTCCCATTAAGTTGTTAACTTCCTCTCTTTCCGTTCTCTTGAGGAAGGCTTGCAGTGCTATAAATTTCCCTCTTAGGACTGCCTTTGCAGTATCCCAGAGGTTCTGATAATTCGTGTCTTGATTATCATTTTGTTCCCAAAATTTGGTAATTTCCTTCTTAATCTCATCTATGACCCAGCTATCCTTCAGCATAAGGTTATTTAGCTTCCAGGTTTTTGTATGAGTTTGCAGATTCCTGTTGTTATTGAGTTCAACTTTTATTCCATGATGGTCGGAGAAGATTTTTTTTTTATCTTGAGGTTACTTTCTGGGAATATGTTTGTGTGTAAGTTTTTTTCTCCTCTGGTTTACTATGTATATAATTAAACTTTTACTTTTGAGATAATTGCAAATTCAAATATAGTTGTAAGAAATAATGCAGAGAGATCCTTTGTACTCTTTACCCACTGTTCTCCAATAGTAACATCTTGCAAAACTATAGTAGAATATCACAACCAGGATATTGATACTGATAGAATCAGGATTCATACAAATCTCATTGTTACAAGAACTCCTCATGCTGCTCATGAAGTTACATCCACTTTTCTCCTTCTCTGACCCTCTTGATATCTCTTGGCAACCACCATCTCTTCTCCATTTCTATAATTTTGTCATTTTAAGAATGTTATAGGCTCAGCTCTCGTAGCACAGTGGTTATGGCGCCAGCCACATACACCAACGGTGGCGGGTTCGAACTGGCCTGGGCCAGCTAAACAACTGCTACAACAACAAAAAATAGCCAGATGTTGTGGCGGGTGCCTGTAGTCCCAGCTACTTGGGAGGCTGAGGCAAGAGAATTGCTTAAGCCCAAGAGTTTGAGGTTGCTGTGAGCTGTGATGCCACAGCACTCCACTGAGGGTGACATAGTGAGACTCTATCTAAAAAAAAAAAAAAAAAGAAAAAAAAAGAATGTTATAAAAATGGAATCACATAGCATGAAACCTTTCAGTGTTGGGTTTTCTTTTTATTCCGAATGAATTCCTGGAGATTCATGTATGTATCAATAGCGTCTTGTTTTTTACTGCTGAGTAACATTTAATGGTATGGGTGTACTACAGTGTAACCATTCACTCACTGGAGTTGAGTTGTTTCTAGTCTGGGGCAGTTACTAGGAAAGCTGCTATGGATATTTATGTACAAGCTTTCATATAGTTTTCATTTATCTGAGGTAAATGCCAAAGAATGCAATTGATAGGCCACATGGTAGTTGGCATGTTTAATTATATATGATGCTTCCAAACTTCATATACAATTGTGAGAGTGGTTGGACCATTTGAGATTCCCACCCAGCAAATGTGAGTAGTGATCCAGTTTCTCCACATCCTTGCCAGCATTTGATGTTGTCACTATTTTTTATTTTAGCCATTCTGGCAGTATTGTAGTTATATCTTGTTGCAATTTGGCCAGGGCTGGGTTTGAATCCGCCACCCTTGGTATATGGGGCCTGCACCCAACCCACTGAGCCAAGATACAAGTTATACCTTGTATTTAAATCTACATCATTTTCTTGATGGTTAATGATACCAAACTTCTTTTCATGTGCTCATTTACCATCCTTATATCTTTTATGAGAAATCTGTTTATATTTTTTGCTGATTTTCTAATGGAATTGTTTGTTTATTGTTGAATTTTGAGTGTTCTTTATATATTCTAGATACTAGTTCTTTGTTGGATTTGTTGTCTTTTTATCCTCTTTTTTTTTCTCCCTCTCTCCTTTCTTTCTTTCTTTTGTTTGAGCTAGGATCTTGCTGTGTTGCCCAGGCTGGAGTGCAGTGACTCAATCACAGTTCATTGTAACCTCAAACTCCTTGGCTCAAGTCATCATCCCACCTTAGTTTCCTGAGTGGCAGGCAATACAAGCACATGCTACCAAGCACAGCTTATTTATTTATTTATTTTATTTCAGACAGAGTCTCACTTCACCCTCAGTAGAATGCCGTGATATCACAGCTCATAGCAACTTCAAACTCTTGAGCTTAAACGATTCTCTTTCCTCAGCTTCCCAAGTAGCTGGGACAGGGTTTCAATTGCCTGGAACTCATGAGCTCAGGCAATCCACCTGCCTCGGCCTCCCAGAGTGCTAGGATTACAGGTATGAGCTGCCGCACCTGGCCACCAAGCACAACTTATTTTTTAAAATATTTTGTAGACATGAAGTCTCACTAAGTATCCCACTTGGTCTCAAACTCCTGGCCTCAAGCAATTCTCCTATCTCCACTTCTCAAAGTGCTGAAATTATAGGCATGAACCACCATGCCTATCCATTTCATCCTCTTAATGTGGTTTTTTAGAGAAAAGTTTTAATTTTTTTTTTTTTTTATAGAGACAGAGTCTCACTTTGTCACCCTTGGTAGAGTGCTGTAGTGTCACAGGTCACAGCAACCTCCTACTCCTGGGTTTAGGTGATTCTCTTGCCTCCACCTCCTGAGTAGCTGGGACCATAGGGGCCTGCCACAATGCTTGGCTATTTTTGTTGTTGTTGTTATTGTTGTTGCTGCAATTTGGCCAGGGCTGGGTTTGAACCTGCCACCCTTGGTATATGGGGCCTGCACCCAACCCACTGAGCCATAGGTACAACCCAAAAAGTTTTAATTTTGAGAGCTCCAATGTATCAATTTTTCCTTTTATGGATTGTGCTGTTGGTGTCAAGTCTAAGAGCTTTTTGCCTTGCCCTAGACCCTAAAGATTTTTCTTTTCCTGAAAGTTTTATATTTTACATTTAAGTTCATGGCCACATTTTTTTTTTTCTTTGAGATAGAGCCTCAAGCTGTCACCCTGGATAGAGTGCTGTGGCATCACAGCTCATAGCAACCTGCAATTCTGGGCTCAAGTGTGTCTTCTGCCTCTGCCTCCCAAATAGCTGGGACTACAGGCGCCCGCCACAACACCCGGCCATTTTTTGGTTGCAGCCGTCATTTTCGTTTGGCAGGCCCGGGCTGGATTCGAACCCAGGTGTACGTGGCTGGCGCCTTAGCTGCTTGAGCCACAGGCGCCGAGCCAATGGCCACGTTTTTTTAAGTAGCTGTTTATTTTTGCTTTTGGTTTGTCTTTTGAGGTGGAACTCTTGGGCTCAAGTGATCCTTCTGCCTCAGTCTCTGGAGTAGGTGTGACTATCCACATGTGCCACTGAGCCCAGCTAAGTAGATATTTGTATTCGTCTTCACATCTCTGTTGTCTGAAATAAGACTTAGTGTGTAGTCCTTTTTATCTTCATTTTCTTTCTCAAGCTTCTATTGAGTGCTAAATTGATTTTTTTTTTTTTTTTTTGGAGATAGAGTCTTACTCTGTGCCATGAGTAGAGGGCCTTGACATCATAGCTCACAGCCACCTCAAACTCTTGGGCCAAAGCAATCCTCTTGCCTCAGTCTCCCGAGTAGTTGGGACTACAGGTGCCTACCACCCTGCCTAGCTATTTTTCAGACACAGTCTTGTTCTGGCTCAGGCTGGTCTCCAACTCCTGAACTCAAGCAATCCACCTTCCTTGCCCTCCTACAGTGCCAAATTGAGCTAAAAATTCCTGACTAGGCTGCTGATTCTGATTTTGCAATGTCTCAGTTGAGTAATGTATTTCAAGGGCTGGGCATGATGGCTCACTACCCTCTAGCCTGGATGACAGGACAATACCTACTTCACAGGATTCTTATGAGAAGTAAATAAAACATTATGTGTAAAACACTTAGCATAGAGCCTGGTCATACATACGGTGACTTTAGTCACTTTCTCACCCCTGTGCAAAGGTCCTCTGGGCGCCTTCCCTAGCTTATAGTCTCCTTCCCCAACAGTCTCCATCTCTTTCTACCTCTCCTGATCCTAATTGTTCTACTTCTTTTTTGAAACCTTCTCAACAGACTTTAGGAATTGATAGAATTTCCTATTTCTAATTATTTGTGGTTGATATTCATATATGTACCAAGTTACCTTTATGGTTTTGTGCATATATTATGTATCTTCCCAACTACATACATCCTCAAAGGCATGTCATGTCCCTGCTTCCCCAGAGTCCAGCTCTATGTTAGGTGAGAGGAAAATACTCAACACATCTCCAATATACTGTTAGTGAGGAATCTAAATCATGACATGTTTTGTAGAAAGCAATTTGGCAAAATAAATCCAAAATATTAAGCCCTTTAACACAGTAATTTACCTTTTTCAGATTCCATTTTTAAAAGGGTCAGATATTTGAACAAAATTTATGTATCAGAATTTTTTTCTTTCTTTTCTTTTTTTCCGAGACTGAGTCTCAAGCTGTCACCCTGGGTAGAGTGCTGTGGCATCATAGCTCACAGCAACCTCCAACTCTTGGGCTCAAATCATCCTCTTGCCTCAGTTTTTCTATTTTTAGTAGAGGCAGGGTCTTGCTTTGTGCTTAGGCTGGTTTTGAACTCCTGAGCTTAAGCAATCTACCTGCCTCAGACTCCCAGAGCGCTAGGATTACAGGTATGAGCCAACGTGCCCAGCCAATCAGAATTTTTCTTACAGCATCACTTAGAAAAATATAAACCTATGATAGTAAAAAAATAATCAGGAATTATGTCAAATTCCATGTGGAATATTATACTGTCAATACAATTATATTATCAATAAAATTTTGTTTTGTGGATTATATAGCCATAAGGACATTCACCAAAGTCTTCTTTATGCAAGCAAAAAAACGTAGAAATAAATCTCAAAGTTCAACCATATGAATAATATAATTCTATTTTGTTAGAAAATTATAATACATTATAATACATTTGCTTGAAATATATGTACATGTAGAGGGTGGCTATAAAGTTCACATGCAATTTAAAATAGTTGACTATTGACTTTATGGCCACCCTGTATACACAGACAAGCATACAAAACCCAGGAAAAATATACATCAAAATTTTAGGGGTGGGCGGTGCCTGTGGCTCATCGAGTCGGGCGCCGGCCCCATATACCGAAGGTGGCAGGTTCAAACCTAGCCTTGGCCGAACTGCAAAACAGCAAAATAGTCGGGCGTTGTGGCAGGCGCCTGTAGTCCTAGTTACTCGGGAGGCTGAGGCAAGAGAATCGCCTAAGCCCAGGAGTAGGGGGTTGCTGTGAGCTGTGTGACGCCACGGCACTCTACCAAGAGTGATAAAGTGAGACTTTGTCTCTATTATAAAAAAAAAAAAATTTAGGGGTGATAATCTTTGGGCCATAGAATTTTAGTGATTTTCATTTTAATTATGGCTTCTCTAAAACACAGTTATTACTTTTAACATAATAAAGCAAGAATGAAAGTTACAATCTGTTTTTAAATAGTGTTTTAGAGACTACTTAATTACGTGAGCATAATGGTCATTCATCTGTCTGATTCAAAACATTTATTAAGTATCTACCAACTGTTAGGCCTAAGACTAGGGAGAGCACAATTGATTAAGTCCTCAGATCTCAGTCTAGTGAGGGGCACAAAAAATTACAAAACAGTGAGAGAAGTGACAGTATAGAGATAGTGCTGAGTTCATCAAAGCATGAAGAAGGGTAGGGGTTAGGGAGGTAGGACAAGGCTTTTAGGTGGAATTGAGTGAATTAGAGTCTAAAGAAAGGGTGTAGGCTTGGCAATCGTGCTAAGTGGTTAGGGCACTGGCCACATACACCAGGGCTAGTGGGGCAGGCGGGGCTGGTGGTTCAAACCCGGCCGAGGCCTGCTAAAAACAACAATGACGACGACGATGACGACGACGACAACAACAACAACAACAACAACAATAGCTGGGCATTGTGGCAGGTGCCTGTAGTCCCAGCTACTTGGGCAACAACAACAACAACAACAACAACAATAGCTGGGCGTTGTGGCAGGTGCCTGTAGTCCCAGCTACTTGGGAGGCTGACGCAAGAGAATTGCTTAAGCCCAAGAGTTTGAGGTTGCTGTGAGCTGAGATGCCAGAGCACTCTACTGAGGGCAATATAGTGAGACTCTGTCTCAAAAAAAAAAAAAAGTGTAGCTAGGGAAGAAGAATCCAAGCTTAGGGATAAGCATTTTCAAAGATATGTCACAAAGGATATCACTGAAAAAAATAAAAAGGCATGTGGCAGAGAGTTTGGAAGGAAGACTAGCAAAAGTGAGTAGGAATTGGAAAATAAGGTCCTTATAGTCTATGGGATGACTTTAGACTATCTTGAAGAGTAAAGGAGGTGTGGGGGAAAGATAAGTAAGAGTTTTAAATGGGAATGGCATAATCATTTATGATCCTGATCAAATAGGTGATCTCAAAAGCTCTAAAATGCTCTAAAAAGATCATGCTGACTATTGAGTAGGGGAAGAATTAGAAGAAGATAAGATTGGAGGCAGAAAAACCAGTTAGGCAGTGGTTTAGGTGACTGAGATGATGACAGTGGCTATGGGAGCGGAGAGATATAAGAGTACCTGATGACAGACTTGTTTGGGGATGGTGGTGGAGGATTATCAGAGAAAAGTAAAGAGTTATGTTAGCTTCTGGGTTCACAATTTTGGATGGGGGGAACAGGTGAAGAGGCACAAAGCAGGAGGAAAGCTAAGCTCCATTTAGGGTACGTTGAGCTTGAGATACCTGTGGAAGTCCAAGGGGATGTTCAGGAAGCTATTAGATACACAAGTCTGACCGTCAGATGTGAAACTGGCTGAATAGATGTGTGCTTGGGGGGATCATGGGAGTAGATGAGCTCACACAAGCAATATATGTAGAATGAGAAGAGGGCTTAAGACAGAACTCTAAAGAAAACTAACATTTAAAAGAGAAAGTGAGAAAGAAAATTGACTCAAACCTGGTGTGGGACAGAATTTTTTTGTGTGATGTAATTTACAACTCCTTCTGGGAAGCAATTAGCATTCCTGATAAAGTGCGTGAACAGTTTTCTGACAGACTTTAATAAGACTGAGAACTCCTTCTGGGAAGCTAGGGTTACCCACCCAGCTGATTGACTAGCCTAATAATCTTTAACCAGATGTTCTTTTTTTTTTTTTTTTTATCCATTCTAAACATGGTTAAGGAACCATTCTTTTTTGTTTCTTATAAAATGTCTCAACCAAAATTACTCCTTCAGTTGGAGTTTTCAAAAAGTCTTTTCTCATGTGCTCAAAACCAACTTATCTGAGGCACTGCTTTAACAAAAGGAAAAAGTGAACCTGTGAGACTGTAACAGAATGAGCAGAGGCCAGAAAAATAGAAGAGAAAGCAGAGGAATCTTGGCATTATGGAAGCCAGGTGAAAATACCTTAAGAAACATGGCTTGAATGGACAACAGTGTCTAATGTTGGTGAGAGGTAAGATAAAACAAGGATAAGAAATTGCCAAGGGATTTAGTAATAAGAATGTCAGCAGTAATCTTGGCGAGAGCCAAGAGTTATGTTTTGGCAAGGATGATCAAGGGCATAAGTCAGATTTTGGTGGGCTTAAGAGTGAGTGTAGACCATTCTTTCAAAAAGTGTAGATATAAGAAGGAAGGAAGAGAGCTTTGAGAATGTTTCTTTTTAGCGGAAAACGTAAGTATATTTAAACAAAAAAGGAGTCAGTAGGGAGCAAGTGGAAAGTACCTGAGAAAGAAGGGCTAATCCTGAGTTAGCCAATAGGATCTTGAATTAGGGCCAGGCTCAGGAACTTGGGGATTCTGAGCACAGGTGGAGGGAGGGTCATCTTCCTCTCATTGTGTGCAAGTTTTGTGTTGGAAGGTTGAAGACATTCTTGTGCTATGGCCTGTTACCTGTGTGATGTAGGAGGTTAGAATCCCGGCTGAAACAGGATGGCAGACTGAGGACAGGAAGGGAGTTTTGAGACAGATCCGAAGCAGACTGGGAGATGGAACTGACTAGGGAAAGTGACAGTGATTTCAAGTGGAGGATAGCAACTACAACCAATCAGCACGGGTCTGTGATTTTCTCCAGTGGTATTTGGAGGACTAGATTCAGGCATGAAGAAGGCTAAGATACTTGAATTACTCTAGGACTGTCTTCAAGGAAACCTCTGAAGCTTTGCAGCTTCCTCTGCCCATCCTTTAAATGCTTCATCTTCAATTTCTAGTCTCAGCTCTGTTTTCTTCTTACTTTATAGACACTTCCAATTGCTCTCCTCCACTCTGAGGCCCAGTTAATCATCCCATTCAGATAACTGTTAACCTAATACAATTTATTGCACATGAACTTTATGGCCACGCTGTATTTACAACCCAGACTTTCTCTCCAGCACTAGGTCCCAAACCCTTCTGGGCATATTCAGTAAGGTGTCTGCTGGACACCTCAAACTAAACTCATCATATATCCCACTTTTGCATTCCCTTTCTCTGAAAGTGAATATAAGCTCCTGAAAGGCAGGATTTATTTGTCTTGTCCTCCACTGTAGGCCCTGAGCTCAGTGCTCAAGGAACCTTTGTTGAATAAGGGAAGGAATCCACTCAGTTCTCAGAGACCTGGGAACCTTCACCTTTGACATCCAACCCATTAAGTTCTGTCCACAATTAAATATGCCCGAAGACTCACACAAGTGCCCTCGAGAAAAATGAAAAAGTGAGTTTTCTAGCAATTTTAACACAGAAACTTAACTGCTACGCCTCCTTTCCTTGCTTTATTAACATTCGAACTAAAGCAGTGGGAGGGCAGCACCTCCCGGCTTCCTCTCCCTTCCCCACTGCACCCGCTCTGCCACCAAGGAAAGCGAACCCGTTTTTCATTTGCTAATGATTTGGACTCAGGTTATAATGGGCCATTAAGGTGTATTGTGGAAGAAAATGGAGAAAATGGAGCTTTCCGGTGGAGAGCTGTGGGGTGGCGACCCCGGGACGTGAGGGAGGCCTGGGATCTGATCCTGGCAGGTAGGAGCTGGGGGGTCGCAGAGGGACCCCTGCGAGGGACCCAAGTCCTCTCTGGCCGCTCCCGCCCCCGCTCCGCGGCGCTGCTGCTGCCTGAGTTCCGCATGCGGGGGCAGGACTTGGTCGCACCCGGGCTTCCACCTTCTCACTGCCCAGCAGGACCTTCCCTTGGTTCTTTACGCGTTGATCTCTGCTCAGATGATTGCCTCTGCCTTGAGGGTGCTCTCGGACATGCCCCAAAGGCCCCACAAGCCCCAGGGACATCCCCCGAGGACCCCTTCCAAGAGCAGGCGACGACTGGAGACCTTCCGACACCTGGGACAGCGTGAAGGACGCCTTCATCGTCACGGGCTGACCTGTGTGTTTGTCTCCATTCCACATTCAACAACCAGTCCAGGCCTCCTGTATCATTCAGCTCGTTGCTGCAAACGCCTAACTAGCCTCGCTACCTCCAGTCTACCTACCCACCGCCCTCCCAACCCATGCTGTTGTCTACACTGAGGCCAGAGGGTTTGTAAAACGATCGCCATTCGGTCCTCCTCCATCCCCCTCCTCACCTGGCTGACACCTATTATCTATCCTTCAGGTTTCACCTTCAGCGTCACTTATTCTTAGGCATTTTCTCCGACCACCCTCCTCCCGCCACACAGACAGATCAGGTGTTCACGCATATGCTTCCCCCAAGCCTTGTAGTTTACTGTAATCACTTATTTATATTTTCTACCCACCTGTGGTCAGAGAATACATCTACTCTCTTTTGTTGTCTGTAACCTTGTCTCTAGTGCCTAGTCCTGTTTAATTGTTTAAGAAACATTTGTCTGATGAATGAAGGAAAATCAGACAAGATGATTCAGAAAACAGTGTGGTTACAGTGGGGTGGCTGGCAGAGAGATCTACATGAGTGGCTTTCTAACTTCAGTGAGGATCAGAACTGTCTAGAAAGCTTGTTAAAACAGATTTTGGGATTCTACCTCCTGTTTCAGTACATCAGAAGTGGGGCTGAAAATAATGGATTTTTTTCTTTCTTTTTTTTTTAAGACAGAGTCTCAGTAGTCCTGTGTAGAGTGAAATGGCGTCACAGCTCACAGCCACCACAAACTCTTGAGGCTCAAGAGATACCTTTGCTTCAGCCTCCCAAGTAGTTGGGACTACAGGCACCCACCACGATGCTCAGCTAGTTTTTCTCTTTCTAGTAGAGATGGGGTCTTGTTGCTTAAGCTGGTCTCAAACTCCTGAGCTCAGGCTGTCCACTTGCCTCCGCCTCCCAGAGTGCTAGGATTATTGGCCTGAGCCACCACACCAGGCCAAAATAATGCATTTCTGACAAGTTTTCAGGTGCTGCTGCTGCTGCTTCTGATGATGACGATGATTAGAGATCACATTTTGAGTTACCACCTCTTTGCTCCATCTAAGAAAAGTAGTCTGCAGCAGTAAAGTGACTCTTTAGATAAAAAGGAAGGGGGTGGGGTTGGAGAAATAGGCTTTGGAAGTCTCAAAGGTAGTGATCAAAATGAGAGCTATTTAGGTTTGATAATAAAGATAGCAGAAATGTCTAATATGAAGTAGACAAGGTCCAGGAAGTAGCCATGAGAATGCATGCATAATTGAAGCTGTCTGTGGAGGAATGGATGGCATGAAGGTGGTCAAAGACCTGAAATTCACAAACATTACATGAAATTGTATAGGATCAAAATGAAAAAATGAAAGATGTCAGTGAAAAGGAAGATCATAAAATGGAATGTGTGGCATCATCTCAGTTTTATTAAAAATGCATAGAAAAGACCAAGTGGGATGGCTCACACCTGTAATCTTAGCACCCTGGGAGGTTGAGGTGGGTGGATTGGTTGAGCTCAGGAGTTTGAGACCAGCTTGAGCAAGCATGAGACCCCATCTCTACTAAAAAGAGAAAAACTAGCCAGGGGTAGTGGTGTGTGCCTAGTGGTCTGAGCTACACGGGAGTCAGAAGCAACAGGATAGCTCAAGCCCAAGAGCTCGATGTTGTTGTGAGCTGTGATGCAAAGGCATTCTACCCAGAGCAACAGAGTGAGTCTCTGTCTCAATATAAATAAATACATGAAATAATAAAAAAATAAAATAAAAAGACCTACTTGACAATCTAAGCTCTGTTTATAAAAAGGTTTATTTTGGGCACAAATTTAAAATTTCCATCAATTAAAGTACATCCAAATAAACTCTTAGAATGCAACACATTTTTATCCAAGAGCACCCTTGAGTAATAAAAAATTCTCACAGTGTGTCATAATGTATACCAACTGGCAGTGGTATTTGCCAGCAGGAATTTCTTGCTCATTTCCCTAAGGAATGAGATAATACAGGACTTTAGCATATGCATCCCCTTAATTCAAATGCCACGAACAATTCTGATTTGTCAGGCTTTGTAATTCTTTACCTGCGGAAGAGGAGGAGAGGAAATGAAATGACTAAGTAAATATTAAGAGGCTTAATCATATATAGTTTCAAAATCAGCAATATGAATATAAATATCCAAATTCTTACTTCATAAAAATCTATTGTTATGGAAGAAAATAATACAATTGTACAGCAGAATGTACAGGATATAGAGAATTGTAATTATCACCATGAACACTGATTGGATAGGTGTTTCACAGGAAAGATTAGAATCATGATATTTCTTTTCTTTTCTTTTTTTTTTTTTTTTGAGACAGAGCCTCAAGCTGTCACCCTGGATAGAGTGCCGTGGCATCACAGCTCACAGCAACCTCCAATTCCTGGGCTCAAGCGAGTCTCTTGCCTCCGCCGCCCAAGTAGCTGGGACTACAG
>CAUYRH010136348.1:0-30494 GCA_963574655.1 Perodicticus potto | reverse complement strand
TTTTTTTTTTTTTTTTTTGAGACAGAGCCTCAAGCTGTCACCCTGAATAGAGTGCTGTGGCATCACAGCTCACAGCAACCTCCAATTCCTGGGCTCAAGCGAGTCTCCTGCCTCTGCCTCCCAAGTAGCTGGGACTGCAGGCGCCCGCCACAACGCCCGGCCATTTTTTGGTTGCAGCTGTCGTTGTTTGGCAGGC
Source organism: Perodicticus potto (assembly GCA_963574655.1). Lineage (NCBI taxonomy): Eukaryota > Metazoa > Chordata > Mammalia > Primates > Lorisidae > Perodicticus > Perodicticus potto. The sequence goes on along the minus strand of CAUYRH010136348.1, from coordinate 30,298 downwards.
CCGGGCTGGATTTGAACCCCCCAGTTCAGGTGTACGTGGCTGGCGCCTTAGCCCGCTGAGCCACAGGCGCCAAGCCCCCATAAGCTTTTTCTATTCAAAAGCAATTTTAACTTAAGTTTTTTTGGCCAAAAACTTAAGACAACCACATCCATCTAGTCCTACACGGGCCTAGTCCTACACGAAAATCATGGAGGCGTGCCTGGGCAGCAGGAATGTTTAGCTCTCAGAACTTGGGGCCACAGTCTCACGTGCAGTCATCTGTGCAAACTGTTGACCAGAATGTCGTTATGTAACGCGCAGCTACCTTGTTAAAATCTTCATTTTCTTTACCTATTTACCAGTCAGTAAACATTTTTTTAATTTAGATGCTATTTTTTTTTTAATTGGGGAGCTATTAGTAATATTGCTGTGAACATTGATGTACAAGTTTTCATATGGACATGAAGTTTTGTTTTGTTTTTTGAGACAGTCTTACTCTGTTGCCCTCGGTTGAGTGCTGTGGCCTCATAATCTCACCAAGCTCAAATTCTTGGGCTTAAGTGAACATCTTGCCTCAGCCTCCCTGGTGGCTGGGACTATAGGTGCCCGCCACAATGCCCAGCTATTTTTTTAAAGATAGGGTCTCACTCTTGCTCAGGCTGGTCTTGAACTCCTGGGCTCAGGTAATCCACCCGCCTCCGCCTCCCATAGTACTAGGATTATAGGTGTGAGCGACTGCCCCCAGCAGGACATAATGTTTTCAGTTCATTTGTGTATATACCTAGAAATAGAATTGGGTCATATGGTAACAACACTTACCCTTTGGAGGAACTACCAAACTTTTCCAAAATGGCTGAACCTTTTTATAATCCTACCAGCAATGAATGAGTGTTCCAATTTTCTACATCCTTGCCAATACTTAACCTTTTATTCATTTATTTTTAATTTATTTTATTTTATTTTTTTGAGACAGGGTCTCCATCTGTTGCCCAAGCTAGAGTGCACTAGTGTCCTTATAGCCCACTGCTCCTGAGTAGCTGGGACTATGGGCAGGTACCACCATAACTGGCTAACTTTTCTATTTTGTAGAGATGAAGTCTTGCCATGTTGTCCAAGCTGGTTACAAACTCCTGGCTTCAAGTGATTGTCCTGCCTCAGCCTTCCGAAGTGCTGGGATTACAAGCATGAGCCAGCATGCCCGGCCTGTTTATCTTATTTGCAGTTTTTGTATGTTTGTTTGTTTGTTTTAGCGTAATGTTCTTTCTTTGCTCTGGAATACCATATATTTAATCGCATATCTGCATATACTCCTCTTACCCTGTGGCAATTCTCAGAGTTGGTTTTGAGACCAAAGGACCCAAACAATTTTGAAACTGGTGTTTTATAAAATGTCCTTCAGTTCAAAATTTATGTGGTGCTTTTCTAATTAGTAAACTCATGAGTAAAGTTACTTCTAGCAATGCTAATTTTACAAATGCAATCAGTATAGCGCTGTTTCACTGACACTATAGCATACACTCCTGCATGTTATAAACTTTTTAAAGGCTCATATATAAAACTTTGTAGCAGTGCCACTTAAGCAAATGTATGTTTCCATGTTTCCATGAGGCATTGAGAAACCTGGCCCCCACCACTTTCTTAACGGTTCATTCCAGTATTTATGTATAGCACTACTAGAATCGGTAGCCTGTGAGAAGCAACATGAGAAGCAACTTTATCAACTGGAGTACAGTTTCTTTTGTCTTTAATCTTGAAGACTCCATTTCCAGTTACTTAACTCAGCACCATTCCCTCCAGTCCCTTCGATGAGATTGTTTCATGTTTATAATACAATTGTGTTGTTGCATTCTGTATCCCATACTGGGATTCTCCCCTTTCCCCACTTCCTAAATGAGTCTTTTTATTTGTTTTCGGAGACAGAGTCTCATTCCGTCACCCTGGGTAGAGTGCAATGGCGTCACAGCTCACAGAAACCTCTAACTCTTGGACTTAAGCGATTCTTTTCCTTTAGCCTCCCAAGTAGCTGGGACTACAAGCGCCCACCACAATGCCCGGCTATTTTTGGTTGCAATTGTCATTGTTGTTTTAGCTGGCCCGGGCCAGGTTTAAATCCGCCAGCCTCAGTGCATGTGGCCCGGCACTGTAACCACTATGCTATGGGGTGCTGAGCCATAACTGCTTGTTTATATACAACTTATCATCTGGCTCTGAGGAGGAGGTAGGGCACTGCAGATCCTCTCTGGTAACTGATAATTACCTGGGAAATTGACAAGATGTTAACTATTCAACAATTTTATCAATTAGGTCTTGTGGGGTTTTGCCCCTAATGATGCCCCCATTATTTTCTTGCCTTTCTCTGCCAACTACTTAATATGCCACAAAATTAGGTCCATAAACCTAGATGTCTTTTCTTGGCTTGGTACCTTGGAGTTTAATCACAGAAGAGATGCACGTAATCTAATATTTACTCTAAAAGCCTGGGAATTAAGTCATCTTCAGTTGCAAGAGATTTGATAAAATTCTAAAGCCTAACTCATCTAGCACAAACTTCCAGAGAATGTTGTGAGTGTTTTGCTTTTTTCTTATTTCAGAATATCTGGTTGGATCTCTGGGCAAGGTGGACCAATGCCAGGACCTCCGTGAGTCAGGCTGAAGACTCCAGAAGACCCAACAAAGCTTCTGCCGGTGGTGGGTGAATAATCTTCAGCCAGTGCTGTATTTTACCATTCTGTATGTGAATAACTAATCCCTTCTCGTTTTCTACAAATAGTGTACAAATTATTTTTTCTGTTAGGAAGGCAACACATGACCATTAGAAACTCAAACATTACTGGCCAGGGCACTCCGGGAGGCTGAGGTGGAAGGAACTCCAGCCCAGGAGTTGGAGGCCGCTGTGAGCTAGGCTGACACCAGGGCACTCTAGCCGAGGCAACAGAGTGAGACTCTGTCTCAAAACATTACAGAACTATGTGCCTTGGAAATCCCCCTCCACTCAAAGCACATGCTCATGAAACTATCAAGACAAATAGTTTTGTTTTCTAAGTTTTTAAGCATTTTTAAATTTTAAAAATGGGGTAAAATGCAATTTTGTTACATGCATAGATTTTGTGTGGTGCTCATGTCAGTGTTTTTGAAGTATCCGTCTCACCTGAATAATATCCATTGTAGCCATTAAGGAACGCCTCATCCCTGCTCCCTCACCCTCCGCCCTGTTGGGCCTTTCTGGTTTCCTCCGTGTGAGCAAGCCACAGTTGACTTCCTGTGTCTGGCTTGCTGCACTTGAGATAACCCTCCCCCATCAGGCCCGGCGCGGTGGCTCATGCCTATAATCCTAGCACTCTGGGAGGCTAAGGCGGGTGGACTGCCTGAGCTCACCAGTTCAAGACCAGCCTGAGCAAGAATGAGACCCCCTTCTCTATTTTTTTTTTTTTTATAGACAGAGTCTCACTTTGTCACCCTCGGTAGAGTGCCGTGGCGTCACAGCTCACAGCAACCTCAAAGTCTAGGGCTTAGGTGATTCTCTTGCCTCAGCCTCCCAAGTAGCTGGGACTACAGGTGCTCGCCACAATGCCGGCTATTTTTTTGTTGCAGTTTGGCCGGGGCTGGGTTTGAACCCACCATCCTTGTTATATGGGGCCAGCGCCCTACTCACTGAGCCTTAGGCACAGCCCAAGAGATCCCATCTCTAAAAAAAAAGCTGGGTGTTGTGGCAGATGCCTGCCAGATACTTGGGAGGCTGAAGCAAGAGGATCGTTTGGGCCCAGAAGTTTGAGGTCACTGTGAGCTATGAAGCTAGGGCACTATCCAGAGTGACAGAGTGAGACTCTGTCTCAAAAACAAAAGCAAAAACAAAACCCTCCACTGTCATCCATGTTGCTGCAAAAGATATGATTTCTTTCTTTTTTTGTGACTGAATCATATTCCATTGTGTCTATATAGCACATTTTCTCTATGTACTCAACCACTGATGGACACCCAAGTTGATTTCACATCTTTGCTATTTTGAATAATGCTGCAATAAGCATATGAGTGCAGGTGCCTTTTTTGATATATTGATTTCTTTGCCTCTGGGTAGATAACCAGTAGCACGACTGATAAATTAAGTTACAGTTCTGAGCTGGGAGCAGTGCTCATGCCTGAAATCCTAGCACTCTGGGAGGCTGAGGCAGGAGGATTGCTTGAGCGCAGGAGTTCAAGATCTGCTTGAGCAAGAACAAGACATCATGTCTACAAAAAATAGAAAAATTAGCTGGGTATTATGGCACATGCCTGTAGTCCCAAGTAGTTGGAAGATTGAGGCAGGAGCATCGCTTGAACCCAGGAGTTGGAGGTTGCTGTGACCCTCAATGACACCACTGCACTCTACCCAGGGTGAAAGAGTGAGACTTTGTCTCAAGAAAAAAAACAAGGAAATTGAACCCTTCTCCTCATTACCCCTCTTTCATATATGTTTAAAAAAAGAATGGCAGCACCTGTGGCTTAGTGGGTAGGGTGCCAGCACCATATACCGAGGGTGGCAGGTTCAAATCCAGTCCCAGCCAAACCTCAACAAAAAAAGTAGCCAGGCATTGTAGCGGGAGCCTGTAGTCCCAGCTACTCGGGAGGCTAAGGCAAGAGAATTGCCTAAGCCCAGGAGTTTGAGGTTGCTGTGAGCTATGTGATACCACGGCACTCTACCAAAGGTGACAAAGTGAGACTCTGTCTCTACAAAAAAAAAAAAAAAAAAAAAAAATTGCAGTTCTATTTCTATACTGTTTTCCACAGAGGCTGCACTGATTCACATTACCATCAACGGTGTATGAGTTCTTTATTCTCTGCAACCTCACCAACATCTGTAATTTCTATCTTTTTAATAAGCCATTCTGACTGGTATAAGATGATAGCTCATTGTGGTTTTAATTTGCATTTCACTAATTAGTGATGTTGGACATTTTTTCATGGGGTTTTTGGTTGTCATCTTGTGAAAAATGTGTATTCGTGTCCTTAGCCCACTTTTGAATGGGGTTATTTATAGATTGTTTTATTGTTGTTTGAGTCCTTCCATACTCTGGATATTAGTTCTCCGTTGGATATCTGAGGGCTGTCTAGGAAGCCCTCTATGGCTGGCCGATGTTTCTGCCAGTTCCGTAGGTTGTCTGTTGATCATCTGTACGGAAGCTTTATAGCTTAATTTAAAGTCCTATTTGTTTTTGTTTTCGTTGCTTGTGGTTTTAAGGTCTTAGTCATGAATTCTTTGCCTAGACCAATGAATGTCCAGAAGAGTTTTTGTTGATTTTCTTTCAACATTTTTTGTTTTGGATCTTACATTGAAGTCTTTAATCCATCTTGAGGCAATTTTTGTATTTTGTAAGAGATGGGGGGTCCAGTTTCATTCTTCTGAATATGGCAATCCAATTTCCCCAGGGTATATACTTGTCAATTTTGTCAAAGATTAGTTGCTATAATTATGTGGCCTTATTTCTACACTTTCTATTGTGTTCCATTGATCTATAAGTCTTTTTTTTTTTTTTGCTAGTACCACATTGTTTTGTTTATTATACCCTTGTAATATAATTTGAAGTTGAGTAATGTGATGCCTCCAGCTTTATTCTTTTTGCTCCAGATTGCTTTGGCTAGTTTTGGCTATTTTTGGTTCCATATGAACTTTCGAATTATTTTTTCTAATTCTGTGAAAAATGATGTTGGTATTTTGATAGGGACTGCACTGAACCTGTAGACTATTTTAAGCAGTGTCTTCATTTTAATGATATTAATTCTCCCAGACCATGAGCATAGAATGTCTTTCCACTTGTTTGTGTCATCTCTAAATTGCACTCTATTAGCAGTTCATAGTTTTCCTTGTACAGCTCTTTCACCACTTTGGTGAAATTTATTTCTGGGTATTTTTTTTCTTTGATAGATATTATAAATTGGATTACATTCAGAATTTCTTTATTAGATAGATTGTTACTGGTGTGTAGAAATGTTCCTAATTTTTTTTCTAGACAAAGCCTCAAGCCCTGGGTAAAATGCTGTGACATCACAGCTCACAGCAACCTCCAACTCTTGGGCTTAAGCAATGCTCTTGCCTCAGCTTCCCAAGTAGCTGGGAGGTGCCTGCCACAACGCCTGCCACAACGCCTGGCTATTTTTCTTTCTTTTTTTTTTTTTTTTTGAGACAGAGCCTCAAGCTGTCACCCTGGATAGAGTGCTGTGGCATCACAGCTCACAGCAACCTCCAATTCCTGGGCTCAAGCGAGTCTTCCTGCCTCCGCCTCCCAAGTAGCTGGGACTACAATCGCCCACCACAACGCCCGGGCATTTTTTGGTTGCAGCCATCATTGTTGTTTGGCGGGCCCGGGCTGGATTCCAACCCGCCAGCTCAGGTGCACGTGGCTGGCGCCTTAGCCCGTTGAGCCACAGGCGCCAAGCCAACAAATTTTCTATGTATAGCTTCCTGAGTTCTTCTGGGAAAGAAGACCTAGTAATGGGAAGGTCTACTTTTACCTCTCTATACTTCTTTTCAAAAAGGCTGAATTAGTTTATAATCCTCCAGCAATGTATAAGTCTTCCCTTCTATGTGCACTCACACCAGCATCTGCAGATTTAGGACTTTGTGATGTGGGCCATTCTCACCAGGATTGGGTGATATCTCAAGGTGGTTTTGATGTGTGTTTCTCTAATGATTAGGGACGATGAGCATTTTTTCACGTTTATTGGCCATTCATCTGTCTTCCTCAGGGAAGGTTCTGTTTGTGTCTGTTGCCCAGTAATTAATTAGGTTTTTTTTTTTTTTTTAATTTTAATTTTATTATATCACTTTTTTTTTTTTTGAGACAGAGTTTCACTTTCTCACCCTAGGTAGAGTGCTGTGGCATCATAGCTCACAGCAACCTCAAACTCTTGGGCTCAAGTGATTCTCTTGTCTCAGCCTCCCAACTAACTGGGACTATAGGTGCCCACCACAATGCCCAGCTATTTTTTTTTTTTTTTGAGACAGAGCCTCAAGCTGTCATCTTGGATAGAGTGCCGTGGCATCACAGCTCACAGCAACCTCCAATTCCTGGGCTCAAGCGAGTCTCCTGCCTCCGCCTCCCAAGTAGCTGGGACTACAGGCGACCGCCACAACGCCCGGCCATTTTTTGGTTGCAGCCGTCATTGTTGTTTGGCGGGCCCAGGCTGGATTTGAACCTGCCAGCTCAGGTGTACATGGCCGGCACCTTAGCCTGTTGAGCCACAGGCACCGAGCCAATTAATTGGGTTTTTTTTTTTATTCACCTAATTTTTATTTCATGCTTTCTTATAGTTGTCAAAAACTACCTACAATATTAAATAACCACCATACTATTGGACTCCTTTATTTTATGAAACTGTTTTGAGTAGTTTACCATTAAGGATGAGAATGTATCTTTACTTTCAATGCTTTTATTAGGAATAGGTGCTGGTGGTGATCAAAATTTTTTTCAGTATTTATTTAGATTATTATTGTTATAAGTTCCATGCAGTGTACAAAGATATTGGGGTCCCACCCTGAGAGCAGCATCTGCTGAGGCCTGTGGAAACTGGCAGCCATCGACTGAAGAAATATCGAGTTAGAAGTGATGGTAAAGAAAGACAAGAAACACAGAGTAGAATTAAAAGCGGGAGCTCAGGGGTCCACTGCCCATCGTGGGATTCCGGCAATGGCCAATTAATTGGGTTTTAATGCTTTTATTTTGTTGATTTTCTTGAGCTCTTTGTAGATTCTGGTTATTTGCCCTTTGTCAGATTCATAACACGCAAATATCTTCTCTCATTCTGAAAGTTGTCTCTTTGCTTTGTTGACCATGTCCTTAACTGTGCAGAAGCTTTTACGCTTATTATGTCCCATTCATTTATTTTTTGTTGCTGCTGCAATTGCCAATGGTAAAATCCTTCCCCAGGCCAATATTGTTAAGAGTTTTTCCTACACTTTCTTCTAGAATTTTATTGTTAAGAGTTTTTCCTACACTTTCTTCTAGTGTTTTTATGATTTCATGTCTTAGATTTAAAACTTTTATCCTGCCTGGGTTAATTTTTGTAAGTGGTGAGAGATGTGGGTCTAGTTTTAGCCTTTTATATGTGCTAACCAGTTCTTTCAGTACCGTTTGTTAAATGGGGCTTCTTTTCCCCAGTGTATACTTTGGTTTGGTTTACTGAAGATCACATGGCAATATGAGGCTGGTTTCATCTCTAGGTGCTCTATTCTTTTTGTTTGTTTGTTTGCTTGTTTTTCTGAGACAGAGTCTCACTGTGTTGCCCTTGGTAGAATGCTGTGGCATCACAGCTCACAGCAACCTCAAACTCTTGGGCTTAAGCGATTCTCTTGCCTCAGCCTCCCGAGTAGCTGGGACCACAATGCCTGGCTATTTTTTGATTGTAGTTGTCATTGTTGTTTGGCAGGCCCGTGTTGGGTTTGAACCCACCAGCTTTGGTGTATGTGGCTGGCGCCCTAGCTGCTGAGCTACAGGCGCTGAGCCTCTAGGTTCTCTATTCTTTTCCATAGATCTATGTCTCTATTTTTATGCAAATACCATGCTATTTTGGTCACTATAGACTTATAATATAACCTTAACCTAGTATTATTTGTTACTTTTTTATTTCAGAATATTGATGTATAAATGTTTTGTTTACATGAATTGCTTTTGTACAGTTTGAGTCAAAGTCATACGTGTGAGCTTCCCCTGGGTAGTGTCTCATTGCATCCACCAGGTATTCGCCCCTCCTCTTCTGCCCTTTCCCACCTGCTTGCTTTCTGTTGAGTTTTCCTACAATTGTGCACATGGATATTGATCAACTTTTTTTTTTTATATTCTTGCAAAATATCCCTTTGAAGACTGGTGTTCAGTTCCATCCAGGTTGTTACAAAAGGTGTTAGTTCACCATTTTTTTCTTCTTTCCTCCCTCCTTCCTTCCTTTCTTTCTTTCTCTCTGTCTCTTCCTTCCTTCCTTTCTTTCTTTCTTTCTCTCTCTCTCTTTTTCTTTCTCTTTTTGCATAAACGGACAACATTTATCTATATTTTTATGGCTGAGGAGTACTCCATGGTAGACATACACCACATTTTGTTAATCCACTCATGTACTGATGGACAGTGGGTTGATTCCACATCTTTGCCATTGTGAATCATGCAATAAATAGACGAGGACACATATATTTTTGATAAAATTACTTTTTTTCCCTTAGGGTAAACACCAATAGTGGAATTACTGGAGCAAATGGTAAGTCTTTTAGACCTTGAGCTATCTTTCACAGAGGTTGTATGTGTACTAGTTTGGAGTCCCACCAAAGCGTACAAATGTTCCTTTCTCTTGTCATCCATGCCACCATCTGTTGTTTTGGGATTTTTGATAAAAGCCATTCTCACAGGGGTTAGAAGAAACCTCACTATGGTTTTATTTTATTTTGTTTTTTGAGACAGAGTCTTACTCTGTCATACTGAGTAGAGTGACATAGTGTCACAGCTCACAGCAACCTCAAAATCCTGGGCTCAAGTGTCCTCCTGCCTCAGCCTTCTGAGTAGCTGGGATGGTGGATACCATCCATTTATTTCTTATTACAAACAGCAATGTAGATAACATCTTCATATGTATGTCTTTTGTGCATTTATAAACAATGCATAAAATCCAGTTACAAAGGGAGGTTCTAATACACAGAACACTGGCACAGAGTAGCTATAAATAAATATTTAATGAAGGAAATAGCTCTTGATCTTTTCAACCAAATCTAAGATCTCAAGGATCTGAAATAATGACCTAAATCTCTGAAAAGGAGCTCTAGAAAAACAATATATCCATGTTAGCATATCAGAATGAGGGGACAGAATCATAATGTGTTTAAAATGAATGTTGGGCAGGCACAGTGGTTCACACCTGTAATCCTAGCATTTTGGGAGTCTGAGGTGGGAAGATTACTTGAGCCCAGGAATTCAAAATCAGCCTAGGCAATATAGGAAGACCCTATTTTTAACAAAAAAAGTATTTTTAAAAAGCACCCAGGTCTGGTGGCATGAACTTGTAGTCCTAGCTACTTAGGAAGCTGAGGCAGGAGGATCCTGTGAGTCCAGGAGTTCAAGGTTACAGTGAGTTATGATGAGGCCCTGTATCTGGAAATAAATAAATTAATAATAAAAAGTAAAATTAATATAGTCCAATAGCATTGTACATGAGTGATTTCTTACCCCCTTTACCACCAACAACCTTGTGCTAAAATAGTTTGCTAGCAACCAAGTAACAAACTTACAGTTTTGCTTTATTAAGGCACAATTTTAAGTCTTGAAAGCTGCAATGTCATTCACACAGTAGAACTAAACCTGTAAAATGGTGATCTATATATATATCATTTTTTTTTTGAGACAGAGTCTCACTACCTCAGTAGAGTGCTGTGGCATCATAGCTCACAGCAACTTCGAACTCTTGGGCTTAAGTGGATTCTCTTGTCTCAGCCTCCCAAGTAGCTGGGACTACAGGTGCCCGCCACAACTCCTGGCTATTTTTTTGTTGCTGTTGTCATTGTTGTTTAGCTGTACTGGGCTGGGTTCAAACCCACCAGCCCTGGGTGTGTGTGGCCAGCGTCCTAACCACTGAGCTATGGGCACTGAACCGGGGGATCTATATTTAAAGGTATCTACTTGACTCTAGAGGACATAAGATTCAATCAAGGAGAATTGCCTAAGTAGACCACCTGCTAGAAAAAACAGGGCCTTTTTTCAGTGAAATATCCACCTAAACCAGTACTCAGCCTTATGTTCTAATGCTGCTGTACTGGGAACTGGGTTTCCCTGTGGGGTACTGATGGGGGCGAGACTTGCGTCTCCACCTTTCTGCCTTGCCCAGGCATCTACAGGTTGATTGTGGCGAAGCTTGTGGAGGTGGGCTGAGCTATTCCCTCTGCAGACACAGCTGGTCTGTAGTCCCCAACCACCCAGTTCTCATCTCTCTAAACAGGCTTGTTAATACAGGAGCAGGGGCATGACAGGACACCAGGGCTACACCCAGTCATGGTTTTCCCCCACTGGTTCAGGGGCGTGTTACCCCTGACACTCCTTAGGTCCTCTCTGGACATCAGATAGTAACTGGATACCCAGAGTCATCATCCCGGCAATAAGAGAGAGATGGTGCTGGATGTCCCAGTCTCCTGCCAGTCTAGAGATATTTGTGATAGCGCCACTGCAGGAGTTTCTGCTTTGAATGTTTAGTATCCTGCTGTCAAAGAAAAGGGAACCTGCGGCCTCTGGGCCACACATGACCCTCCAGATCTCCAAGTGATGCCCCTTGACTGAAAAAAAATTGGATTCAGTCAAAAGGCCACATTCATGGATCCAGAAGGCCATATGTGGCCCGAGGCCACAGGTTCTCTGCCCTGACAGTGCTGCACTGGCCAGCTCTGCCATCAGCCCTTTTTTTTCTTTTTCTTTTTTTTTGTTTTATAAAAAAACTTTTTTCAACAATAGGAATGTGGTTGAAAATACATCCTGTTTTTTGCCCAGGCTGGTCTCAAACTCCTTACCTCAAGTAATCCTCCTGCCTCAGTCTCCCAAGTAGTTTGAATTACAGACGTGAGCCACCATGCCCACTTTTTTTTTCTTAAAGACAGGGACTCACTCTTTCACCCAGAATGGATGGATGTGTGCATATAGGCGGTGATACAGGACAGGTGGGCACCCTTGGTGAGAGCAGCAGTGCTGGGACGGATAGGTCTGGGTATAAACTGTGCGACGGGTGTGAGCTGTGCAGGCCTGGGTGTGAGTTGCGTCACCGCAGCCCATCTCAGCACTCACTGGTCTGCGTGTGCTAAGCCCACACCAGCAACATAAGGCAGGAAGTATCTTTGCCCTAGTGTACAGACAAGGAAGTCAAATCTCTGGGATATTAAGGAATTTCTGAAAGCTCCCATGGTCCGTAAGTAACAAACAGGAGATTCCAATTCAAGTCTAAACTCCAAAGCCCACATTTGCCAACACTAAGGTAACCAACACTGAAGAAAGCAGCAAACGAAAGTCCTGGTTGGGACACTCATGGTCTGCTATGGCTTCCATGCCATCCTTGAGCCGGTCACCGGGGTCAAGACGCACACGGTGCACAGGTTGGCCAGGCCTGGGTTACTTGCCCACTGTCAGCCTAAAGTGGGCCAATCTCACCTGGACGACAGGGTCAGGCAGTGGCAGGGAGCATGTTCATATGGAAAGGGCTTGGGACTCGAAGGAGATAGCAATTAATGCCTCTGAGAAACATAGATTGTCCACAGTAAAGAATGCAGAGGGGCAGGTGGAGTTCCAAAGACTAGGGGCTCCTTGGTGCTAGGCATTGTCTGGAAGCTGTGTGCCCCAGGAGTCCTGCACTTTCACCTTACAAAGCCCAAACTGCTAAGTTAGAGGATGAGGGTTTGCATGCAAAAAATAAATAAATAAATAAATAAAATCCTACAACACTGCACACAGGAATCCTGTAGGTGATCAGCTCCCCCTGGTGCTTAAATATTTTTGCATCCAGAAAATCTTTTTCTAGACCTTTCTTTATCTTAGGGATGTTATGGCTGAGCAGCAATATTTAACACACGAATTTGTCATTTAAAGATTATTTCTGATTGCAAAAAATCAGAAATAAACTGAATATCCCTCCACTAAATTGTGTCATATCCATTCAATGCATAGTATGTAGTCATTAAAAAACAATGATGTAAAGAATGTTTTATCACATGCTGTTAATTTTCAATAGGTGGAAACACATTCAATACAATGTTGTTTGTTTGTTTATTTATTTATTTATTTAGAGACAGAGTTTCACTATGTTGCCCTCAGTAGAGTGCCATGGCGTCACAACTCACAGCAACCTCAAACCCAGGGGCTTAAGCAATTCTCTTGCTTCAGCCTCCCAAGTAGCTGGGACTACAGGGACCTCCCACAATGCCCAGCTATTTTTCATTGCAGTTGTCATTGTTGTTTGGATGGCCTGGGCCAGGTTCAAACCTGCCAGCCTTGGTATATGTGGCTAGCACCATAACCACTGTGCTACGGGCACTGAACCACAATGTTCTTTTAAAAATACGTGCCTATGTGTGTTTTACAATAAACATACCTTCTATTATTAAAAAGATGTGCAAAAAGTTGAAATAATTTCTCTGGGCTCGGCGCCTGTGGCTCAACGGGCTAAGGCGCCAGCCACGTACACCTGAGCTGGAGGGTTCGAATCCAGCCTGGACCGCCAAACAATGACGGCTGCAACCAAAAAATGGCTGGGCGTTGTGGTGGGCACCTGTAGTCCTAGCTACTTGGGAGGCAGAGGCAAGAGACTCACTTGAGCCCAGAAGTTGGAGGTTGCTGTGAGCTGTGATGCCACAGCACTCTATCCAGGGTGACAGCTTGAGGCTCTGTCTCAAAAAAAAAACAAAAAAACTCTGACTCGGCGCCTGTGGATCAACGGGCTAAGGCGCCAGCCATGTACACCTGAGCTAGTGGGTTTGAATCAAGCCTGGGCCCGCCAAACAACAATGACGGCTGCAACCAAAAAATGGGCATTGTGGTGGGCGCCTGTGGTCCCAGCTACATGGGAGGCGGAGGCAGGAGACTCACTTGAGCCCAGGAATTGGAGGTTGCTGTGAGCTGTGATGCCACCGCACTCTATCCAGGGTGACAGCTTGAGGCTCTGTTTCAAAAACAACAACAACAAAAAAAAAAAAAACAAAGAAATAATTTCTCTGGGTTTCACAAGTATGGATGTTTAAAAATAAATGACTTTGCTATGAAAATTTATTATGAAAATATAAACAAAATTAAGAGATAATGAGGCTCTATATGCCCATTGCCCAAGTTATCAATTACTAATATTTTTTCACACTTGCTTTATCTATTCTTTTTTCCCAGTGATGTCTAAGATTTGAGCTCTCTTGAAGCATTTTAAAGCAAATCTTAGACATCACTGAATTTTATCACTACAGAGTTCAATGTGTATCTTTATTTATTTATTTTTGGGATACAGCCTCACTCTGTCACACTGGATAGAGTGCTATGGTCTCAACCTACCTTGTAGCAACCTCAAACTCCTTGGCTCAAGCCATCCTCATGCCTCAGCCTCCCCAAGCAGCCTGGACTATGGGTACCCATCACAACATCTGGCTATTGCTATTTTTTCTATTTTTAGAAGACGCAGGGTCTCACTCTTGCTCAGGCTGGTCTCGAACTCTTGAGCTCAAGCAATCCACCCACCTTGGCCTCCCAGAGTTCCAGGATCACAGGCCTGAGCACCTACAATGCGCATCTTTTAAAACAAGATTTTGTGACTCAGCGCCTGTAGCTCAAGCAGCTAAAGCGCCACCTGAGCTGGTGGGTTTGAATTCAGTCTGGACCTGCCAAACAACAATGACAACTACAACTAAAAAATAGCCGGGCATTATGGCGGGTGCCTGTAGTCCCAGCTACTTGGGAGGCGGAGTCAAGAGAATCACTTAAGCCCAGGAGTTGGAGGTTGCTGTGAGCTGTGATACCATGGCATCAACCTAGGGCGACAGGTTGAGGCTCTGTCTGAAAAAAAAAAAAAAAAAGATATTTGTTATGTGTTGACCAAGTCATTATCACACTTAACAAAATTAATAAAAAGTTTTCAATTCTGTACTACCTAGATTATATTCACATTTCCATGGGTGATTTTCTCTTCTTTTTTTTTCCTCTGTGTTTTCTAATTTCTTTTACAATAAACATACCTTCTATTATTAAAAAGCAACAATTTAGGCCAGGCTTGGTAGCTCACACCTATAATCCTAGCACTCTGGGGGGGCCAAGGATTGAGGGTTGCTTGAGCTCAGGAGTTTGAAACCTGAGCAAGAGTGACACCTTATCTCTTCTAAAAATAGAAAAACTAGGAGTTTGAGACCTGAGCAAGAGTGACACCTTATCTCTTCTAAAAATAGAAAAACTAAAAATAGAAAAACTAGCAGGTACCTATAGTCCCAGCTACTTGGGAGGCTGAGGTGGGAGGATCACTTCTGCCAAGAGTTTAATGTTGCTGTGACTTATGATGCCATGGCACTCTACCCAGAGCAACGGAGTGAGACTCTGTCTTAATAAATAAATAAACAAACCACAAAGCTTTAGCACAGCAAAACAAATGAACAATCAAGAGTGAACAGACAACCTCTGGGATGTGAGAAAAAGACTGCAAACTATTCATCCAACAAGGGCTAATGTCCAGAATTTATAGGAACTTAATTAACTCAGCAACAAGAAAAACACCAATAGCCCATTAAAGAAGTGGGCTAAGGAAATGGATAGTTCATTTTTCAAACAAAGACAAATGACCACCAAGCATATGAAAATATGCTTAACATTTCTAGTCATCAAAGAAACTCAATGAGATATCATCTTACACCAATCAGAATGGCTATTATTAAAAAGACAAAAAATAACATGTTGGCAAGTATGTTGGAGAGAAGGGAACTCTTATACACTGTTGGTGAGAATGTAAATTGGTGCAACCACTATAGAAAATAGCATAGAACTAAAATTAGAACTACTTTACCTACCCAAAAGAAAAGAAATAAGTATATCAAAAGATCTCTTCAGGCTTGGCGCCCGTAGCACAGTGGTTACAGCACTGGCCACATACACCGAGACTGGTGGTTCAAGCCCAGCCCTGGCCAGCTATACAACAATGACAACTGCAACAGGAAAATGACCAGGCATTATTGCGGGCACCTAGTCTCAGCTACTTGGGAGGCTGAGGCAAGAGAATCGCTTGATCCCAAGGGTTTGAGGTTGCTGTGAGCTCAGCACTCTACCGAGGGTGACATAGTGAGACTCTGTCTCAAAAAAAGAAAATAAAAAAAAGATCTCTTCATCCCTGTGTTTATCACAGCACTATTCACAATAGCAGAGATATGGAATCAACCTAAGTGTCTGTCAACAGAGGAAACTTGATAAAGAAAATACGATATGTATACACAATAGAACTCTATTTTTCCATGAAAAATAATGAAATCATGTCTTTTGCAGCAACACGGATGGACCGAAAAGCCACTATCTTTTTTGGGCTTTTTTTGAGACATAGTTTTGTTCTATTGCTGTGGCTAGAGTGCAGTGGCATTATCATAGCTCACTGCAACCTCAAATTTCAGGGCTCAGGCAATCTTGCTGTCTCAGCCTTCCAAGTAGCTTGAACTACAGGAATGCACCCCCACACTCAGCTAAGTTTTTTATTTTTAGTAGAAACAAGGTCTGGCTCTTGGTCAGGCTGGTCTTGAACTCCCAACCTCAGGTGATCCTCCTACCTTAGCCTCCGAGAGTGCTAGGATTACAGGTGTAGCCACCACACCTACCCTGGAGGCCATTATCTTAAGTGAAAAAATTCAGACACAGAAAGAAAAATACAGCATGCTCTGACTTATAAGTGAGGGCTACATAGTGCATACATATGGAAGCAGGGTGTGGCGTGAGGGACAATGGCGACTCGGGAGTAAAGGGGTGATGAGAGGAGGTGATGGAGGGTGCTGGCGGTTACAGTGTACACTGGGCCAGTAATCCATGATCGGAAGGCTCTTACTTCACCACAGTGCAATAGACCAGTGAAGCATAACTGCACTCATACCCCACGAATATATACAAATAAAAGTTAATTTAATAAAAAAAGTTGAAATCACAAAGACTGCAAAAACCACAAGTTTGCATAAAGTAATCACACCTCTACCCAGAAAATACTTCTGGCTTGGCGTGGTGGCTCATGCCTGCAATCCCAGCACTCTTGGAGCCAGAGGTGGTTGCATCCCTTGAGCTCAGGAATTTCAGACCAACCTAACCAAGAATGAGACCCTGTCTCTTCTTTTTTTTTTTTTTGAGACAGAGCCTCAAGTTGTCACCCTGGATAGAGTGCGGTGGCATCACAGCTCACAGCAACCTCCAATTCCTGGGCTCAAGCCAGTCTCTTGCCTCTGCCTCCCAAGTAGCTGGGACTATAGGCACCCACCACAACACCCGGCCATTTTTTGTTTGCAGCCATCATTGTTGTTTGGTGGGGCCCAGGCTGGATTCGAACCTGCCAACTCAGGTGTATGTGGCTGGCGCCTTAGCTCATTGAGCCACAGGCGCAAGCCAACCCTGTCTCTTCTAAAAATAGAAAAACTAGCCAGGTGTGGTGGCAGGTGCCTGTAGTTCCAGGTACTCTGGAGGCTGAGGCAGGAAGATTGTTTGAGCCCTAGAGTTTGAGGTTGCTGTGAACTATGACACCACAGCACTCCCCTAGGGCCACAGAGCAAGGTTCTGTCTCAAGAAACAAAGAAAAAATAGCGGGAAGTTGTGGTGGGCCCCTGTAATCCCAGCTACTTGGGAGTCTGAAGGAAGAGAATCACTTGAGCTCTAGAGTTTGAGGTTGCTATGAGCTGTGTCGCCATGGCACACTACCAAGGGCGACATAGTGAGACTGTCTCAAAAATAAAAAAAAAGAAAGAAAAGAAAAGAAAAAGAAAAAAGAAAATATTTCTGCAAGGAAATTTGCCTTTTCAACTTTGGACTGGCGTCACCCTTGTTATTGATCTTTGTACTCAGGGATATTTATTTCAAAATAATTATGTAACCTTATTTTTTCCCTTAAAAAACTTTGTCTTCCCTTACTCCCCTGAACATGCACATTTACTATGGCATACGTGTCTCCATGTCTTTTCGAGAACCTGTCTTTGTTATTTAGGCTACCAAAGTCCAATTCTCTCTCTTTTTCTTTTATTATTTGTGCTGTTCTATGCTAAGAATTACCTACTTACCTCAAAGTTGCAAATATATTTTCATATTTTCTTCTGCAAGTGTTATTGTTTTAGCTCTTAAAAGTTTAGATGCAATGCATCTAAAATTTTGCATATGGTTTCTTTCCAACTTGGGCCTGACAGAATGGCTCCCTCAAAGAAGGATGGCGGGACAAAGGGCTGTTCTGCCATCACGAAGTGGTGACTCGAGAATACACCATCGACATTCACAAGCGCATCCATGGAGTGGGCTTCAAGAAGCGTGCCCCTCAGGCGGGCGCTCAGAGAGATCCAGAAATTTGCCATGAAAGAGATGGGGCTCCAGATGTGCACATTGATACCGGACTCAGCAAAGCTGCCTGGGCCAAAGGCGTAAGGAATGTCTCACACTGGGTGTCCAGAAAACGTAATGAAAATGAAGATACACCAAACAAGCTCTATACTTTGGTTATCCACGTACCTATTATCATGTTCAAAAATCTACAGTCAACATGGATGAGAACTAACCAGTGATTGTCAGACACATCAAAGTTATAAAACAAAAAATAAAATAAAATAAAATGTTTCATACAGGAGAGTCATACCCCTACTGACAGTGTATCAGTTCTGGCTTCCCCACTTTTACCGGCACGGGGCACGATTAACCAAATCCATCATGGAACAACTTGTTCTTTTCTGCCCCCACCACTGAGCACTACGCCTGGCACACAGGTGCTTAGCCGGTGTTGATGAATGAATGACAAGAAGCGTTAGCCTGTCTACAAATATTACCAACACTTATTAAGATACACTGTAGGGCGGCACCTGTGGCTCATCGAGTAGGGCGCCGGCCCCATATACCAAAGGTGGCGGGTTCAAACCCGGCCTCGGCCGAACTGCAAAACAGAAAAATAGCCGGGCGTTGTGGCGGGCGCCTGTAGTCCCAGCTACTCGGGAGGCTGAGGCAAGAGAATTGCCTAAGCCCAGGAGTTGGAGGTTGCTGTGAGCTGTGTGACACCACAGCACTCTACCAAGGGCGAGAAAGTGAGACTCTGTCTCTACCAAAAAAAAAATACACTGTGGCTAGCAAGGATAACACAATTATACTAAACTCCAGGCAAATGTTTCTGAAAGCCCAAAAGATGTCATTAAGATTAGGGTGTAGTGGGTGGTGCCTGTGGCTCAGTGAGTAGGGTGCTGGCCCCATATACCCAGGGTGGCAAGTTCAAACCCAGCCCTGGCCAAACTGCAACAACAACAAAATAAAAAAATAAAGGATTAGGGTGTAGTAATAAAAACAAAAGTAATAGCTGAATTTTATACAACATTTACTATATGCAAGCACATGGACCTTGTCATGGCTAAGATACCACCCGCCCCTCCCCCCCATTACAGCTGGATTTGAAGCAACAACACAGAAAAAAGAACAGGGAAAAAGGGGCACAGGGACGCCTTCTCCCAAGGAAAGGAAAATTCCCAGCAGCTGCCACGTGACACTCCTGTGCAGGTCCCATTGAAGATCTGGCCACACAGAGCTGCAATGGAGACTGGGACCAGCAGACTTTATGCACTCCCCCACCATTCCTTTTGAAGCCTCGGGTTTGGTTTTCTGTCATGTACAAGAACAATCGTCCTAACTTATTCACCCTATTCCTTGGAGCGTGTTTATTTATTTATTTATTTATTTATTTTTGTTTTTGTTGTTGCAGTTTGGCCGGGGCCAGGTTCGAACCCACCACCCTTGCCATATGCGGCTGGTGCCCCACTCACTGAGCCACACACGCCACTCTATTTATTTATTTATTTATTTTGAGACAGAGTCTCCCTCTGTCACCTTGGGTAGAGTGCTGTGGCATCACAGCTCACAGCAACCTCAAACTCTTGGGCTTAAGTGATTCTCTCCCCTGTCTCCCAGTAGCTGGGACCATAGTCGCGGGTCACAACACCCGGCTATTTTTTGTTACTGTTTAGCAGGCCCTGGCTGGATTCAAACCCACCAGCCCCAGTGCATGTGGCTGGTGCCCTAACCTGAGCATGGGCCCCGAGTCCTTTGAGCGGGGTTTTGGCCCCCGGTGTGTATCACGATGCTAGCCCAAAAGATTAGGAGCATTTTGTTTTAAAGTTTTAATTTGCAAATGGCAAACATCAGCTTGCCTTAACCATAGAGGGACAAAGGTCCCCCAAGGTCTCTTGGGGGGAACATGAAGGAGGCCACATAATCTCTGCAAGTCCAGAGGGGCCTATGCCCAAAGCAGACATCCACACCACCAGCCTTCATGAGGAAGGTCCAGTTTAAAAGGCACTTTTTACAATTTTAGTGTAACTGGACTCAGTACATTTATTTCAGATACTATGACTTTAAAAATGTTACCACTGGTTAAAATGTGTACTCTGGCTAGCAGAGTACTTAGGAAGTGTTGGAAGTGTTGGGAAATACCCTCACTTCCTCTAAACATCATTTTCATGTTTCTAGTATAGCAAGAGCATTTTTTCCTTTAATTTGAATATTTATTGAACGTTAACGATATGTCAGCACTTGCTCTAAAGCAAAGATAATCAGGAAAATGCTCAAGAAATGTACCTATTAGCTAGGAGGTGTGCAAACTCACACACACGTAATTGTTTTCCCATTTAAACCTCACACTTACCCTATTATCTAATGAGTGAGTATTATCAGCCCCATTTCACAGATGGTGTAGCATGGTGTGAACTCCCACTGGTGAGCACTAGTACCAAGGCACACACCAGTCTCTGCTACACCCTGGCTGGTGCCCTGGGTTGAGCCCCTCTGGCATCCTGCCTCTCAGCCCACAGGGAAGAAGAGGTGCTCACCGCTGGAGGAGAGTTCATGGAACTGCTAAGAATATTCCACACTCGGGGGCACGGGTGGGAGAGAAAAATGTCTTCTTTATGCAAAGACGTTTCTCATGCAGTGTTCGTTATTCCTAAAATCCAAGACCTGACTACAACCTGAATGCCAGTGACTAATTGAGTCTCCATGGCGCTGACGACGCTGCACTGCTCGTTGGGCTTTTTTGACATATTCTAATGTTCAAGGGGGGCGGTCAGGACTCAAAACCATACACACACACTCCACCATACAGGAACATTCTGGGGAAAAGGACAACAAGGAAATATGTCCAGAGTGTCAGACATAATTATCTCTGGTTACAGGATTACAGTGGATTTTACGTTTTCGTCCTTGACTTTCATTTTCTAGTTTTTCCACATGAAGTGTTTGACAATGAGAACATTTTTGAAAGCTTTACTCTCCGTGCAACGCACACGTCTGTGCTTTGGCCTTGCTCTAAGCACCTCGAGGGTTCCAGATTCATTTCTTTTTTCTATGTTTGCTTTTGTTTTTTCCCTCAGAATATTGTGAAGAATGGATTTTTTTTTTTTTTGGCAGTTCATGTTTTTATTAGTCTGTCAATAGATAGATCTGCTATTATAGCTTAAAAATTTAGTATCTTCAAAAGAACTTCACAAGATGCCCCCATATTGACATGGAGAGCAAAGGCAGGAGACCCCCCCAAAAGTCAGTATGTCTTTTTTTTTTTTTTGAAACAGAGGCTCACTTTGTCACCTTTAGTAGGGTGCTGTAGTGTCATAGCTCACAGCAACCTTGGGCTCAAGTGATTCTCTTCCCTCACAGGTGCCCACAAAACACCTGGCTATTTTTAGAGATGGGTTCTTGCTTTGCCTCAGGCTGGTCTTGAACTCGTGACCTCAGACAATCTACCTGCCTCGGCCTCCCAGAGAGCTGGGATTACAGGCGTGAGCCACTGAGCCCACCTGTCCCTTTTTATTTTTTTTAATGTAAGATAATATCTCTATAGCAGTGATTTTCAACTAGTGTGCCATGAGAGGATTGTAGGTATGTCACAAAAGTTTTAAAGACCATTAATTAAATTACTTTCAAAAGAAGTTCAAAGCACAGTAATTATATTCTTTTTTTTTTTATCAACATAATTTAAAGTTTAACTATAGGCTCTAGTGTGCCTTGTGATTAAAAAAAAAAGTTGAAAAACACTGCTTTGTAGGACCAGTGGTCCTAAGGAAGAGAGCTGGGTGCTCATCTTCCTTTGTTTTGGGGGTCTTGTGGCTTGAGGGCAGGGTGAAGGCCAAACACAGGACATCTGATAGACCTCAGAGGGTGATGAGGAGAGGTGGGGGACCCACTGGCAGAGGACAGGGTCATCCCCTTCCTCCTGAGCTTCACCCACACTTATATTGAGCCCAATCTGGACCTGGAACTGTCCGGTGGCCATGCCATCTTGAAGCCTCTTGAAGATGGTGATGTCTTAGCAGCGTTTTGATTCCCTGATCTCTAGAAGTTCATGACTCAGATGGGATCCTTTTGGAGCATGTGAAGCCTCTCTAGATGTGCTTTTAGCAAATCCTATACTGCAAATAAGCTAGAGTAACAACGGTCTTTTCTGATCTCTATTTAACAGACTCTGCATAGGATAAACTACAAGTTTCCTCCCACATAAGGAAGCCTGTTCTAGGAGTTCCTGTGTGTATGATTAAGGAAGATGCAGAGAGCGTCTCCAGTCCACTTGGCCATCAGTAGCAAGGACCCTCAACCCACCACGAACATGCCACTGCCTCCTTGTGCCCACGTAACTCACACTGTGGTACGTGAGTTGCTGGTACAGCACTACCTCCAAGGCTCTGTCCTATGGGAGCAGCCCAGGGCAGGGCACATGGACCAAGGCAGCCCGAGTCCCACCTTGGGATTCTTCAGTGTGGAGCCAGACGAGACAGGCTTTGCATCAGCCTAGCGGCTCTGAGGACTGCAGCCAACGTCCCTTCACATGAGCCAATACATTCCCTTGTCTGCTTACATTACTTTGGGTTTCTATCGCTTCCAACCCAAAGAGTCCTGGTTTTTTTCTCTTTTTATATTTTTCAATTTTTCTTTAACAAAAACACAGAAATTTTAGGGTTTTGAGACAATCTCACTTTGTTACCCTTGGTAGAGTGCCGTGGCATCACAGCTCACAGCAACCTCAAACTCTTGGGCTCAAGTGCTTCTCCTGCCTCAACCTCCCTAATAGCTGAGACTACAGGCACCCGCCACAATGCCTGGCTGTTTTTTAGAGACGAGGTCTTGCTCTGGCTCAGGCTGATCTTGAACCTGTGAGCTCAGGCAATCCACCCGCCTCGGCCTCCCAGAGTGCTGGGATTACAGGCGTGAGCCACTGCACCGGGTCAGAAATTTTAGTTTTGAGAGGGACCAGTCTTGAATTTCAAAACTACACATCAACTTAAACTACACATCAATGCTAATGTGGAAAAGCCTGAGGAGATGAATGGAACCCTGAACACTCAGCTCCCACCCCGCACCTGCCACCGACTTGCTCCTCCAGCCGCTCTGCAGTAGCGGTCAGTTCTGGTCTCTTGGCTATCAGAAACCCACAGGTGCTGTTCATTTAGAACAACATTCTATTTCAAAGACTCCATAAGCTTTTTCCACTTTAAGTGACAAAAAAAGCAGATGCAACTGGAATTTGTATCGTTTAGGAAAAACTGCTCCTCATTCCACAAGGCACTTAAACCACAAAGCGTTGAAGAGGTAAAATGAGTTCTGTCCCCTCAACTTTTAGATAGAAATGACAAGCAAAGCTAACACAGTTACCATTTTGGACACGTATTTTATTGTTTAGAAATTTACAGCAGATCTATCATTAAGATCTCCGTCAGGAGGCTGTGAGAACCTAGGTGGGAAAACCGCCACGGGCAGGTCTGTTTTCTCCCAAACTCCACATATCAGAACAGGGACAACCAGAGGCCTTGAGGTGTGCACTGACGGCCCGTGTGAGGCACTGCCCTGCGTAAGCTTCCCAGCTGCCACTGATCTGGAAGAGCGGCAGAAGCATCCCGGGTGTAGATTCTAAGTGCGACCCCAGATGACACACAACTCTTTCAGCTGGCACTCACAGAAAAGGCACCGGGATAGAAGCCGTAGAAAATCAAGTCTACATGATCAACATTCCTACCTGAAGTTAACCTCTAAACCAGCTGACCTTATTAGTCATTATTTTAAAAGCAAACCAAATGTATACAGCATGTTTTTAAAAATCATGTAAATATTGCAAAGTTTTTAGGGGTTATTTATAATCTGAAGAGATTTATAAAAAATTACTAGACTTGTTAAGACTATAAATACTAACTCTTTCTCCCCCCCCATGAAAAAGCAATTGTTACAAAAATATAAAAATATACTACCTTCTACTATTTACTCTTTCCACCAGAAATCTCATGACTCTGGGATACACCCTGGTTTTATATACCATACAGCAAACATAAATCCAAGTTTTTCAATTTTTTAAGGAAGGAAAAGTTTTAAAACATTCCCTTTGTCATTTGAGAGTGTGGCTACTTTCTTCAGAGGGGCTGTGATGCTAGTGAGTAATGACATTTGGAAGTTTTGTATCGTGTTCCTCTGTACGGCCCCACAGTACAGGAGGCCGCACTCAAACCTCACTCCTTGGCTTCTTCAGTTTCTCTCTCCACCACCTTCCACTCATTCCATTGTGGGACATGCTGGGTCCCCGGACTCCTGAGCTGGCCGTGACTTCCCTAACTTTCCCCTGGGGAAGGCAGCTGGTCAGGAGCAGGACTCCTGGCAAAGGGGAAAGGGGACAGAGCCCACTGCTGCCTGTAACAGCCAGTGTCCCTGCAGTGTGGGCAGGGTCCTTGCCAGGCTCCCTAATACACAGGGAAGCTGCATACTTGGTGGCTGTTACCCTCCGGCCTGGAGAGAGACTGAGGCAGGTCAGAGTGTGAGAGGGGAGCCAGCAGCTGACATGAGGGCGAAACACGTGGTGTGAACACACTGCAATACATCGCAAGGCAGCTCTCATTTACTCCTGCAGCAGCCAAGCTGCCAGGTACTTTTACCAATCGAGAGCTGGGAAATAGATCACATCTAGATTTAAAGCAATTCAAGAAACTACAGGGGCTTGACTGCCTGGCCACCTCATTCAGGATCCCCCTCCCAGATTAGGACATTTTCAGTCCTTCCTTGTCCCTGTTGCCACCTGCAAGGGGACCATGTGTATAAAGGCTCGACGGAACCCTTGAGGGCCATCACTGGAGAACCCCTGGGATGTATCCACATGCCACAAGGCAGAATCCCCCCTCCACATAACTGGGGTGCTGCTGGGCTGTACCCTCTGTCCTTGGGGGTCCAGGTAGACATCTCAGCAGGGGTCCAGCCTCCACATGTTCATCCCCAAAGCCCGAGTACAGAGTCCTCACTGCCTGTCATGCTGTTCCCTAGTGGACACCTGGTCCCACCTGCAGCCTGGCTCACACCCACTCTCCTCCTGCAGGACCCTCTGACCCACAGTGTCCTCCAAAACCTAGTCTGGCATCCTGTCCCCATGTGCTGCACTTGGGGGTAGCACTCTTGTTGGGGATAGGCCGTCTCTCTCGGGGCCAGAACGGTGGCCCTCACAGAGCTCCTGCAGACTTGTAGGCTCTGCCATTGGAAGGACTAGATTTTCACGCCACCGAGGGTTTTATTTCACAGATCAGGTTGGTGAGTTGTGGATTCCCAGTCCTCACCATGGCTAAGTCATACATTTCCCAACACCGGACTGTTTCTCCAGAGCTGTAACACTTTACCCAACACACCCTGGTTGTTGGAAACCCCAAATGAACTTTCCCCAAGCAAAAACAGTCACATATTCAGAGAACCCTGGCCACATCTGCCCTCTACTTTGGTTGCATCAAAAAAAAACCCCAAAACAAAAAACAAACCCCCCACCAAAAAAAAACAGCCTTCAAGACATCATAAATTCACGTTTGCTCAGAAGAGAAGTGTTCCCAACATCAAGGCACA
This sequence comes from Perodicticus potto, assembly GCA_963574655.1. NCBI lineage: Eukaryota > Metazoa > Chordata > Mammalia > Primates > Lorisidae > Perodicticus > Perodicticus potto. The sequence continues at coordinate 4,769 of CAUYRH010136348.1, read as the reverse complement.
AAGAAAGAAGTCTCCTGGGGCAAAATGATGATGAATGTGACCAGTGACTGCTGAAAGGCCCAAGGCAGAGTCACGGGGCAGGCCAGGCAGGAGGAAGAACCAAAGGCGGGGCCTCCCTCTGGGGCCCAGCACCCTCACGCAAACCTCTCCAGGAACTTCACGTGGAAATCTTTCACCTTCTGCAGCACCGTCTTCAGCTTCTCCACTGGCGGGAGGATGGTCATTCTGTCAGGAAAGAGAGTGGGATCAGCCCAGCAGCTCCAGAAAGGAGAGAGCAGTGAATCCAACCACTGGCCTTTCACCTCTAGGAGTGGAGAGCAGGAAGGCTGTGGGGAGGGACAGTCTGTGCCCAGTACTTATGAAGCCACTTTCTCATTCCTCTGCCATTTACACTTTTTTTTCCTTGGAGACAGAGTCTCACTTTGTCGCCCTCAGTACAGTGAGGTGGCTTCACAGCTCACAGCAACCTTAAACCCTTGGGCTCAAGTGATTCTCTTGCCTCAGCCTCCCAAGTAGCTGGGACTACAGGTGCCGGCCACAACGCCCGATTGTTTTTTAGAGATGAGGTCTCGCTCTGGCTCAGGGCTGGTCTCAAACTTATGAGCACAGGCACTCCACCTGCCTTGGTCTCCCAGAGTGCTAGGATTACAGGTGTGAGAAACCACCCCTGGCGTTATGCTTTTTATTTTTTTAACCCAAGTAACAGACATGAACAAAAGCAATAAACTGAGGCGGCCTTTAAGCTCACAAAGACTCATCCACCCACAACTGCAGAAAGCCTGCACACCTTTTCTGACTGGGGAACAGAACTTTCTCTAGAACAGTGATTTTCAATTAGTGAGTCATGGAAAATTTTAAAGATCATTAATTGAATTATTTTTGAAAGAAGTTCAAAGCACAGTAAGTACATATATATTTGTACTCTTTTTTGGATCAACATAATTTAAGTGTGCCACAGAAGTTTATAGGTTCAAAGTGCTGTGAGATGAAAAAGGTTGAAAAGCAGTGCTCTAAAAAAAAAAAAAAAAAGAAAAGCAGTGCTCTAGAGCAGGATTCATGGTCTGGCCTAGGGACAGAGCAAGGTCTCATTCCTGATGAACAAACAGGTCGGACTCTGGCAGTGAAACCACCACCAGTCTCGACTCTCTACCTGAAGGCATCCCCAGTTGCCATAGTGACTGACACTGCCCTCTGGTCCCCTCAGCAGGCTCCCACCGACAGGCAGCCTCTGATCACCACCGTGTGAGCCAGGAATTGCTGAGGTGAGCTTGAGTAGATTGAAAAGGCCACAGTCTGCCCATCTGAGGGACACCACCCATGACCTTGACTAAGTCAAAACTTGGCTCCAGGTGCTAACAACTCATGCCATTTCTTCTTTGAGCATCTGCTGCAGGAGACATCTGAGAGCCACATGAGTGGAGAAGAAGCTATTCTGAGTGGATGTGGCCGCAGTGGGGAAACCCTTGCTGAGCTGCTCCAGCCAGCACAGCTCTGGGGGGCAGAGCCAGGTGTCACAGTGGTACCAGTCCCATAGCACAGAGGGTGCGGCCTATGGTGCAGCCAAGAAGCGACCAAGCACGTGTTCCTTGCCAGCAGTTCCAGGATGCTGTGTGCTGCTGTCATGGCGCTTAAGAGGGACAAGGAACTAAAGAAAGCACTGCTGGGCACGTTTCAGATGGGGATGTGGCAGACAGCAGCAGTGAAGTGGAGATGCAGGACAGCCAGGAAGACCTCTCAGAAGCTGTGACCCTGCAGCCTGCCCCGTTGCTGTCCCTCAGCCGGCTGAGCGAGGCTCAGCAGGACAGACGGGACAAGATGGGGGGCTCTAACTCAAGGGAGGACAGGGGCTCCATACCTCTCCATCTCTTAAGCCAGCCTTACCCTTTATGTCAAGAAGCCCAAGGGTCATTGCACCTCAATTCACAATTGCCAAGATGTGGGAACAACCCAAGTGCCCACCAACCCTTGAATAGATTAGTAAACTATAATACATGTACACCATGGAATACTATTCAGCCATTAAAAAGATGAGGACTTTACATCTTTTGTATTAACCTGGATGGAGTTGAAACACATTCTTCTTAGTAAAGTATCACAAGAACGGAAAAGTATCCAATGTACTCAATTCTGCTGTGACGCCAGTAGACAATCTAATGATCTGATACTGCCCACACAAGAGAAAAACTCAACTGCACTCACCTGGGGGAGGGGGTAGTGGGAGGAGAAAGGAGGGAGGGGGACTGGTATGCCCCCATACATGGCACACCTCCTGGGTGAAGGGCACAACTGCAACAGGGCCTTTACCTGACAAGCTCAAACAAAGTGATCTGACTGTACCCTCATATTAATCTGAAAAAAAAAGGCCCAAGTATCCCCAGACAAAGCTGAGACAGTCCCAGGGAGAGGACGCCAGACCTGAAGTGGTAGGTGCCTTCCCTCTGCCCGAAGCCGCTGCCGGGCACGACACAGATGCCAGTCTCCTCCAGGAGCTTCATGCAGTAGAACATGTCCGGGGCCATCTCATGGGCCTGTGGGAGGCAGGGGCACAGTCAGGGGCTGTTTCTACCTTTGCATGGTATGGACACACCACTAAGAACCCACAGGCAAAAACCTAAACAGCAGGTCATCTTTCCCACGGCAGTGCCCTCTCCGCTCTCCTGAAGGACCAAGGTAGGACGCTGGGGCAATGCTGGTGGCCACTGCATAGAACAAGATAGCTAAAGGCTACTGCAGGACAGCTGGGGCTTCTGCCCCTGGTCGGGAGCACCAGCCTGTGTTCTCCGCACCCCACCCATCCCAGGCAGCCCCAACAGCTGCCTCCTACACACCAGGCCCACAGCATGCCGGCACCGGGGCCCTGAGGTCTGCACCCAGCAAGAGCCCCCAGGGAGCAAGCTTCTCTTGCCCACTGTGCTTCTCTCATGACTGCTGTACACAACCACCAACCGCTGGGGAGCCTGTTAAATACAGGTTCTCAGGCTCTAGCAGCAGGGATTTGGTTCCATACAAGGTACTTGGGAGGCTTGGGAGTGGGGTGAAGCCACCACTTTCAGGAACATGGCTCTACCCTTGGTCCTCAAAGTGGGGCCATGGCACCACCTGAGAGCCTGGCTCCTCGCAGACCAATTGAACCAGAACCAGCATCTCAACAAGCCCCCAGGGGCGCACATTCCAGTTTGAGAAGCAATGCTCAGGTGGCCCCAGCACCACACCACCCACTGGAGCAGCACCTCTAGGTGCTGCCCTCAGGTGTGCCCACTGCCAAGTGCTGGGCCCAGGCTCGGAGAACCTGTCCACTTCACACAGTGAACGTCAGTGGGCTGAGGGGTCTACAAAGTTCAGCCTCTATAGCCAACGCCTCTGCTCCCCAAGGCAAGAAGTGTCCGCAACCCAGCGTCTTGTGAGCACCAGTGCCGCAGACCTGAGCTGCCTCCACGGCTTTGGCAGGGAGGAAGATCCGAGGAAAGGCATACATGGCCCCCTGCAAGGGGTTGCAGTGAATTCCTGGGACTTGGTTAAATAGGTCTTCTGTCAGCTTTGCTTTTTTGGCCAGATTACCCAGGACTGATTCCTTTTCCTGAAGGGACAGAAAAGATAAAGTCAATTTATCTCCTGAAACAGACTCTGCTGCACTTATTGATGAGGGATGAGCTCAGGTGCAAGCAGCACAGAGGGGGTGGAGCACGTCCCCCGCAGGGATTTTTCAACAATGCTCAGCCTAAGAGCCTGCCATGCACCCTGGATGTAGCACACAGATACCTGGGGAGCTCTAGACCACAGGGCATCCTGCTATTCTATGTATAGGTAACGTCATGGGTTTTATTCTTATACCAGGAAGCCATTCCTGCAAATGAGAAAAACCAGTTCTAACCCATCTGCCTGAAAGGACCTGGTTCTGGACAGAACACTCTAGAACATGCTTCTAGAAGACTCGGCTCCTTCTATGGTGAACAGGCCCCACCATTTCATTTGTGCGGACCACCCTTCCCACTCTTAATCAGTGCACTGTGCATGGGGCACGTGCCCAGGCAAAGCAAATCAGAGCAGGTGACAGGTTCAGAGCTGGACGTGTGCAAAGCAGAGTTGTCCAGGCCTTCTGCAAAAGCTGCTGGGAAAGGGGGTGAGAGGTGAGCCCAGAGGTGAACAGATAAACACGACAGGGTCTGTCTACACAGAGTACAGCTTGGCCTTCATCATGACACGGGCTACAGTATGGGTGAACCAGGAGGGCGTCACTCCATGAAATAAGCTATCACAGGACAAATGCTGTTATGAGGCCACTCACATGAGGTGCTTAGAACAGGTAAATTCATAAAGGCGAACAGTGGATGGGGGTTCCCAGAAGCTGGGAGGAAGGAGAGCTGCGTGTTAGCGTCTAGTGGGCATGGAGCTTTAGTCTGGGATGACAGAAAGTTCTGGAGATGGAGGGTAGTAAGGGCTGCACAGCCATAGCCATGTCCTTACTGCTGCAGAGCTGCATGTTATAAAGATCAAGATGATGGGCTCGGCGCCTGTGGCTCAACGGGCTAAGGAGCCGGCCATATACACCTGAGCTGGTGGGTTCGAATCCAGCCCGGCCCGCCAAACAGCAACGGCTGCAACCAAAAAATGGCTGGGCGTTGTGGCGGGCGCCTGTAGTCCCAGCTACTTGGGAGGCGGAGGCAGGAGACTCACTTGAGCCCAGGAATTGGAGGTTGCTGTGAGCTATGATGCCACAGCACTCTATCCAGGGTGACAGCTTGAGGCTCTATCTCAAAATAAAAAATCGA